>WBMZ01009034.1:0-220022 GCA_013400975.1 Atrichornis clamosus
CCCGCGGGGCGTTCTCTCCGCGCCGCCGAGGTACCAGGTCGGGCCGGCGGCTCCGGGGAGGAGGCGGCGGCGGCCGCCCTGCGCTCGTTTAGCGGGGGAGGAACCCCCGGTCCGGCGGCAGCGCCCCGGAGAGCCGCGCCCGCGGGACAGCGGCGGCCCCTCCGCGGGGAGAGCCCTCCTGGGGGCGGAGGTGCCCTTGTGTCGTCTGAGCCGTACCTTAAAATATCTTGTAAAAATGAATTAATTTTTCACCTTCACTTCTGAATTTTTTGTGTTTATTTTACTGGGAGATGGGCTCTTTTTTTTCTTTTTTCTTTATTTAAAGGTGTTCAGGCACCTAACTTTTTTCGTTCGTTACGGACTGAGATATGATCAGCCTTTCGTGTGCTCCTGGTCTTTGTTCAGACATACGCTGCTTGTAGTTGCCTATTTTATTTGTTAGGAGCAAGGACTCGTTGAGAACATAAGGTCTACAGACAGTGGTTTCGAAAGGGAGCTCATATGGCACCCTTTGTCTTGGGAAATAAGGATGCGGTAATGCCCGACTACTGTCTGCACAGCCGATGTTGAGATAAGCTGCTTAAGCATTGCTTCCAGTGGTGGTGGAAAACGCTGGAGGTGTGTTGGAGAGACCATTAAGGCAGAGGTCTGTTCAGAGGGGTGTGGAAACCTTTGCAGTTTCTGGGTTCAGTACGAGCAAACAGTTCCCACATTATCTGTGGAGATGGCACCTGCAGCCAGTGCGGAGCTCTCGGTGTACCCCGCTTTTGGAATCGGTTAGTTCCCGCGTCAGGGACAGTTCACCTGCTGCGTTCTTCCCATCATTGTCCTAGTAGAGTATGAGAGGCTATTAAAAGTTTAATAGAAAACTCTTCTGTGAGGAAGGCAATAGGATGCTCCATCTCTTTTTCTCAGCCTCTGGAGAAGATGGAAAAATACGTTTTTGCAGAATGATTGATGGTTCATGGTAAATGGTGAATGTGAACCAGCTCTTTTCAGAGCTGTAGTTACTCCAAGTATGTCTGTAGCATGTGTGCGATTTAGATGAACAAAAACACTCTGATCAGAATTGCAAGTAGCTTGTTACAGAATATCTGACTTGGACAGACCTGTGAAATACTAACAAACGCTTAGAACAAGGCATCTAGATTGTCAGTGGGTTTATAAGAGTGCTCAGCTTTAAGAGCGTTGCCTGTTGGAACTGGAGGTAAATAAAGATGCAAGGAAGCAGTTGGGATGAATTGAGACTGGGAGGAAGAAGGGATTTCTTAATTGGACAAAGGAATAAGAGCCTGAAGTAAGTAGCCTGCAGGGATGGGAGTGGAAGAGATCTACCCAAGATGGGAGGTGACTATCTTTGGACCAGGGAAATGTGTATTAGAAAAATATGAATACTTAAAATGTTGGCATGGCACTAAGGCTGCCAGAGTTCAATTCAAGAAGTGTTGGAACAATGCTTTCAGGCACATGATGTGGTTCTGGGGTTGTCCTGTGCAGGAGTTGGATGGAATGATCCTTGTGGTTCTGTTCCAGCTCAGGATATTCTGTGACTCTGTGATTTGTAGACTCTTGTGGCAGATATTTAAGTTTGTAATCAAACATTCACTCTATATTGTAATGTATATAACATTTACAAGTTGTATTTATTTTACATATATTTATGTTTTTCTCTGAATGTAAAATAAATGACTTGTGCTTCTTTAGTTTTTTAGTAGTTTCCAGAAACTTCAACTGGTACTGGAAGGCTGTTGGGCTGATTGCTGAATATACATGTAAATTGAGAAATTTAAAATCCAAACAAACATCCAAGTGGGGGGCTTTTTGCTTAAGTAATTATCTTTAAACGTTAGAGTAACAAACTACAACAGCCTTTGACACTCATGTTCTGTTTCAGAATAGAGTGGTTGAACTATACCATGGTTGGAGTATAGGATATTTTGGCAGTCATTAGAAAGATCTGTTTTCTCCTTAGAGTGAAGGGAGTAATATCCCGTAGTAATATACTAGCCTAGTTTGAGGACAGAGTTATTTTGATATTAGAAACTTAAACGTGTATGTTGGTTAAAAGCAGCTGGATGTTGAAGTCGGGACTTGACACTAGTGGTGCAAAGTATGGAAGACTGCCTTAGGATTTGAAACTTTGTAGCATCACTCAGGAGGGGTTTTTTCCCCTTTTGGGGGGACGTAGTCTATATGTAGGGAATAAATGTGATGATGGGGATTTCCATAGTTTTAGCCTGCTTTGGAATTCACTGTAGCAAAGTTAGGGTTGTTTGCAGGTTATATGAAGTGGCAAATAAGGCCGCAGCGACGTCTGTTTGCTTTCAGGGCACCTGGGAGAGGGCAGTGTCAGTGGCTGGGCTTTCCTGTCTATAGAGCAGTACCTTTGCTTTGATGTATTTGCCTTCACTTCCTCAGATGGTCCATGGGAGTCGTGACTTCAGGATGAAGCTTGTTCTCTTTCTTAGCAGACAGGCTTACAACACTGCTGAGAATGTGGGGTTCTTCTCTTCACATAAGTTTTTTTCACTCCTTCTTTCCAAATCTGCTGCCATCACAGATTCCTGGCTCTGTTGGAGAATGCCACGTGAAGCTATTTTTGAGTGATCAGAGAACTACTGTAGCAGGAACAAAGGACAGTGATGGGGGAGAAGCAGTCCCAAGGGACCTTGAGAAGAAAGAGGCAGAATTCAGATTAGTAGCCTCCAAAAAAATCTTGCTGTAGAAGAGGTGAAAAATAAGACTTTGAAAGAACAAAGGTAAAAACACCATGTGAAAACACTTAGTTCTCATAATGTTACGCTTTCCCATGAGGAGGCTTTTTGAATGGCTTTCATAGTAATGTTTCTCATATGTTGGCCATAGATTTATTTGAGCACTAAGCTTGACTTTTTCTCTAAGCCTTTAACAGAGGTGATTGATTTACTGGCTTTGGTAGAGGGATAGAATTACTTTCAAACTTTGAAATATATAATAAGCACCTCAGATAATTAGCAAGCTTACAACTATCTCTCTTTAAAGTGATCAATGGCATTAATTTGGTTTGGTAGCCATGGCTATTTTCTCATTCAGCAGCCATATGGTATTTCTGAGTTTAGTGTGATTTCCTGTAGGTGGTTTTTACAAAGTCAGCTGGGCTTTGGTGTGAAGTGCAGCAAAAATTAAATACTATGGGAAGGTGTGAAAATGTTCTTATATTAAAAGAGAGAAAAAAGCAGGTTGCTTTAACTTTGGTGTAAGAGTAGATTGTAGCCCCTAAGTCCCACATTCAGGGAGACTGTAATGCTAAAGTAGTAAAAATTTGTAACTGCTGCTTGTTTAACACTGAAGTTTTTTAATGCAAATAATGATCAACAGATCAGTGTTTTGTTGTAAACAAAGTACTTTTTAGCTTTACTAAAAAAAATGAGACCCCTCTTTCAGTAAAATACTCTTTTAAGGGGTTTTCTTCCTGAGGTGCGATACGTTAATGCTGTTGGTGAATGTGTCTTGACATTAATAGAATAGCCATAGGAAGTTTCCATCTGAATTCTGATTTTTGAGGCCTGCAGTATTCAAAGAAAGTGTGAATTTTATCTGTCACATGAGGAGTGGCTGAGGGAACTGGGATTGTTTAGTCTGGAGAAAAGGAGACTCAGAGGGACCTTACTGCTTTCTATGGCTGCCTGAAAGGAGGTTATAGATAGGTGGGAGTCAGTCTATTCTCCCAGGCAGCAAGCAATAGGACAAGAAATAGCCTCAGATTGCTCCAGAGGAGGTTTAGATTGGATATAAGGAAAAATGTCTTCATTGGAACAGGCTGCCTATGGAAGTAATGGAGTCACCATCCCTAGGAGTGTTAAAAAAATGTGTGGAGGTGCTGCTTAATGACATGGTTTAGTGGTGGACCTTGCAGTGTTTGGTTAATGGTTAGACTTGATCATCTTAGAGGTTTTTTCCAACCTTAATAGTTTTATGATTCGAAATCAAGAGCTTTTGAGAAACACTCTGGTTATCAAGGAGCACAGTCCCGCTGAGTTGGTGAAAGCTAGGATAACAGGATTCTTTGGTTGGGAAGCTCTGAACTGTATGTGAGGCAATTTTATGAAGGTGAAAGATGGGGTTTTTTAAGCTGGTCTTTACTCTATGCTTATAAATAGCAGCTTAAATTACTCTGTGGGAGATTCTCCAGCATGCAATATTAACAGAAATAAATCTGGGAGAGTTGTGGGAAGGAGAAGCAGTGTCAGATGGTGATCTGTGAAGGAGATCTGGAGGTGGAAGCAATCAAGCAGGGTGAATGGGGTAAAGAAAAGCAGCGAAAGAGGTTTAAGGAGTGGGGCAAAGCCAGGGGTCACAGAAAACTAAAGGTTTTCCATGGTGGTGATTTAGGGTAGCATAGACCTTGCAAGAATAAAGTTTTCTGGTTAGTAAAGGTGACATTGAGGAGAGACAGAGGGAGAAACTGTTTGGCATATAGGCAGGAAAGTGCCATTTAAAATTAAGTAAAAATACATCTGAAAGGCACCAGAAAAAGAACTAGTGACTGTAAGGTGCGTGCTCTTGGACTGTGTGGAAGGCCATGAGAATAGGGGTGTATGAAGCCCATTCCTGTGAAGGGGGGAATCTGAGTGCAGTGATGGGGGACCAGAGGTCTTGTGGTGTGGAGACAGCTTAAGACGTGCAGCTCAGAATGAGTATGGTAACTTCAAGAGGGGCATGTTAGCATGCCATGCTGGGTGTCCTGAGTGGTGTAGGGCCCAGAGTGTGGTCACAGTGTGCACAGATTATAGAAGCTGTGAAATAAACAACTTTTTCTGCCCTCCCTGTTCTTACCTGTCCCCCTTTCTTTATCCTCTAAGGGAGACATGAAAAACTTGCTTTTTGGTGGGTTGGTGCAGTCAACATATGCCTGGAAATAACATTAGCTTTCTGCATGCAAGTCTCTGAAGAAAGATCTTGCTGTGTATCTTTATGTATAGCATTGTTGTTTTTGTAGAAACAGACAAACACAGCATGATAAAAACATTCTTATGCTGTCTGTAGTGCAACATAACTCTTGTGCTATGTAACACAAATTAATAAAAATGACTGAATTAAGCCATAACTATTAGCAGATGGATACTGTGGTTTAGTCTCGTATAGTCTCTCCTTGTTAATGAACTTCATGTGCTGATAAAATGGGAGGGAGATAGGCTTTAATAAGAGAAAATGTTTGCCTTGTCATCTGAAAACACTAACGTTCCTGGGTGAAGCCCGCGTGCTCAGCAATACTCCTTTCTTGTGCACAGCCATAATGTTTAGAAATTAAACTATTGTTATTCCTGGGTTGACAAGAGTATCTCCCCCTCCTAGAGCTTTAATTCTTATCTTTTCTCTTTATGTAACCAAGGTTGGTCAGGGGCTGTAAACAGCCTTGTTTTAGACTTCCTGGTATTTCTCTATGCCATTGCCATCCTTGCATGTGATAAGACACGCCTGCTGGAGCTGAACCAGGGAGTCAATCTCAAAGGCAGTAAGGTTTATTGCCACAGCTAATACTGTGCTTGTGCCTCGCTTTTCAGAAGCATCGTGTTTGCTGTTTACTGAGTATTTGAAGAGAGTCTCAATGAGAATTGTTTCAGATTTCAAAGATTTAAGTACAGCGTCACCATCTTTCTGTGACTTGTACCTGTCTGATAACGAGTATACTTGAATAAATAATACTTTAGATATAAAGTACTGACTTTAGTAATTGTTTCCTTCAGTACATATCTCTTTTAAGGCTTCTTTTCCAATACCATATTTGATTGTACGTGTAACAGAAGAATTTTTCCGTGTTTTAACTTAGGGAAGATGCATTTGCCAGTGATGTGTGTTCGAGCTGTCTTTTGTGAACTGTTTGTTTGTGATTAAATATTTATAGACAGGATAGAGCATCAGTAGTGAGATTTGAGAAGACACATTTTGTAAACACAAAATCCATTCTACCTGGAATGTGAGTGGAATGGTACAGCTCAGATTACACTTGTGCTTCGGGGTAGTGTTGGAATTAAAGCTGGGGGTTTTGGAGTTTGTTTGGGGTTTTTTTGCAAAGCCTCATTTGTGGTCTTCCGAGTTTTACACTTTCCTATTAATTGTTGTAAGACCTAGAGGGTGCTTTATACTTACAGGCTTAGACTGAAAATGCTTTTAGACTTGATGTGAACTTAAAAGAGTTCCTCAGGAATTTTCTCTCTGTTGTGTTTACTGAAAGTAGTTGCTGTGCTCAGCAATATAGCTGATAGGATCAATTTCTAATGGTAAAAGTATTTAATATTGAAACACCCCTGTTGGGTAGCAGTTCTTGAAGTTGCATCAAAACTGGGTGATGTGGAGATATCTTTGGGTGGGAGGAAGGAAGAGGGGGATTTTGAGAACTAGGTAATTAATTAAAGATTGCTGTGGTTATGATGTTTTAGGCTTCGAAAATTACTGAGTGCTATGCCACATAGTTTGAATATGTAAGTAAGTTAAAATATTTTCTTTAATACGTATGCTGTTCTAAATAATTGTATAAAGCTGAAGGGAATTTTTGCCTCTTGGAATAAACTTTACCCTAGTCTTAAACATATGTTCTCACTTATTGTTGATAGCTTCTTTAATACTATAAAAAACTACAGCAGGTATTGCAAGAATTCAGTAACTTAATCTTAACCCTTTGAAGTTAAGTCATGTGAAATGTATGTCATGCTGGTATCTTTATAAAAACATAATGGAATTAAAACCAAAATCATTATTAAAACTAAAAGTGAGATCATTAATATAGTTTAGAACTCACTTCTGTGACAGTGAAGTCTAAAATCCTGTCTAGTCCTAGATACTTTTTGGGCCTGAATTAGTCATCATGTATTTTCTTTGACTGTGAAACTTTATGAACTGAAATGGCGAGATTTGCATTAAGGGTTTTGGAAATGTCATTGTGTAATAATGTTTATACACCAAGACAGCTGAAGAAAGTCGTTGTGGATGACTGTGAACTGTAACTGGCTTTTCTATGTGTTACTGCTTAACTGTTGCATCAGTAAACTGCTTTTCTCTGCTTTTCTTTGCTGTCAAGCAAAGCCAGTTTGATCTACTGCAAACTGAGTACTTTGGCAACTTGTTCTCTGTTAAAAAATGGTGGAGATGGCATTAGTGCGGAAAACAATTGCTTGCTTTGTAAGTAGTGCAGTTGAGTTATGACTAAGTATATTGATTTGCCTGGCCAACACAAACTCCAGAATGGTTTTTTTTTTTCCATAGCCTTTCCTTAAGAGGGTCACATGGTTGGTTGTTACTGCCCTGGATATGGTTGAGTTCTACAAACCAAACTGCTTTCTGGGGAAATTGAAAGGTTTTTAGATTATTTTTTAAAAATAAATTTTGATCACTGATGTGTCATGTTGAATGGACTGGGGAAGACTTGTCCCTCTGTTAGCTTTTGTTACTTTACAGAGTTCTTCAATTTCTCTTTTTATGGCTTTACTAATTGCATACACAATGAAGAAGTTACTGATTTCCAAAAATATATGAATTTCTAATCTTTTTTCTACTATCTAGGCAGGGGAAACTGCACCTGTTTGCTTGTGCCAGACATGGTTTTGTTTCTTCTTAAACTGGCATCGTATCCTCTAATGCCCTAGGGAAATTTGAATATGCTGTTCAGAGTTTGTAGCTGCTTTTAGAACTTAGGGTGCTAAATCTGTAAAACCCACAAACTGAAGCCATAGTAATGGGATTATGAGATACTGAGATGGCTTCTTACTTTTGAGGTCCAGCAGTAATTAACAGAGCTTCCTCTTGTCTGCCCTCTCCAGTTCAGGGAAGGGNACTTCCTCTTGTCTACCTCTCAGCATTGCCCTCTCCAGTTCAGGGAAGGGTCTGGTGGTCAGTGCCCTAGTGTCAAAGGTATTACGTTAAAATTTAGTCAGCTGATAATAATGGGTCTGATTGATAGCCCAAAATGATTGTACTGCTTTACTCTTCAAGACTTAATACCAACTCTTTTGTCAGCCCTGTTAAGAGGATGTTCTGTGGTATCTTGTTTGCCTTTTTTGCAAATTTGTGTTCGTATTTGTGTTATGAATTTTCCCCATTTTGTATTGGAGCTCTAAGCAGAATCACTGGGGCAGAGTAGAAAACAGAAATACAGCAAGTGAAAAGTTTGAATAAATATTTTGGTAGTCCTTCATCAGATGTAGTTATCTCTTACGTGAGCTGCTTCTGGGTAGCCAGAAGTATCCATGGTGTACTGTGTAGTGCAGTAAACCATGGGCCAAACAAAACCAGCACTCGCAGCTATTCCATGGGGGAGGGCAGGTGTTTTGTTCCACTGCTTAAATTCTTCTTTCTCAGTTACCTCGTTCCAGTGAATTCAGACGTGTACAGACGAGCTTCCTGAGAAGCTCTCTGTAATTAACAGTATCAGGTAGTTTTAGGTGGAGATGTGGCTGCTGTGTGCAGCAGCTGTGCTCCGGTAACGTGGTCATACTTTCTCTTTGTGAGTTCCTGGCAGGAGACTACACAGAGTGAGCTCAAGGCATGGTTGGATGTGCACCAGCGTGGTTGGAACAGCTCAACAAGGACAGGAGGCAGGAGACCTCATTTAGCCCTAAGGAGGTATTTGGTGGTCAGTGAGATCATTTATGTCTGCAACGTAAGACTTTGTTTTCCCAGTTTACCAAACTGGACTCTTGTTAACATGAATGTGAGATCCTGCTGGGTGTCTATTAAATTGGAGTGCAGACAACTAATAAAAGACCTGAGTGGTGAAAATATTCTAAGAAATCAGTTGGTTGTGACTGTTCTGGAAAAATCTTTGAATGAACTTGTTTCACAGAAAAACATTTTAAAATTCTGGTTTTGTACTTTAAAATACATATTTATTTCTATAAATTGATTAAGAGCACATATTGAGAGTTCTGACATTAAGACCAAGTTAAGCAATTTTAGAATAAGGATTAGATGATAAATGTGGTAAAATAATGGAATATGGAAATGCATGATACAAAGGCATTATACTGTGCAACAAGCTGTTCACAGTGTTCCTGTCACTAAAGAGATTTTCCTATAGGCCTTGCTCTTCCTCGGTCTGTTCAGGCATATTTGATACAAAGAACATTCTTTTATGCTTACTATAATTAAGACAATGTACTCAGAGAATAGTTTATGGTGATTAGAAGAACAAGGGCTTGGCCTGCTACTGAGTGAAGAATGATGCTGAGAAAAACCGTGTGTTTAGTGCACTTGTTGCTTCAGATATATCTTTATTGTAGGATAAGCTGTCATTATACCTGACACTAGAAACAGAAGCATAGGAGTTTTTCTTATATAAGGAAGATAATGAAGAACACTTACTAAAGGGCTAATTTGAAAAGTAAGAACCATTATCAGCTTCCATGTAGGCAGATAAAGTTCTTTAAATAGGGAGAGAAGCCAAGACCAGCACCTCTAAGTGGGACAGGTGGAAAAGAAGCACTACAGATCTACAGTCCACTTGAAAAAACATTGCCACAAATGTGAACTATTTGAAGTTTTTCAAGTTATAAGTACAAGGATGTTAAGTAAACATAAATGTGGATTTTCTCAACCCAAAATTCACAACCAGTCAAATCGCCTTTCATGGCATGGTATTCAGTATTTTTTGGGAGGAACAAATATGTTCTTAGTTTACTTAGTTATTCTAATGGCTTTTTCTGTATTATAAGCAAGGATGTTTCTCTAAATACCATAAAGTTGGTGAAAAACCTTAAATAGTTTCATGGATCACTGTCAGACCAGAGGATGTGGAGACTGAATTGTCTCTGCAGGCTTCTGTCACTAATTTCGACTTCAGTGAAACATTCAGGCTGTGCAGTATTAGCAGCAGATGGTATCAAGCTTGGAATTGGTGTGAGTGTGTTGGAAAACGTGGTTAAGGTTCAGAGCAACTTGAGGAAAGTGAAGAAGCAGTGTGGGAGGGAGAAAGCCATGCCTTTTGGATGAGGACGAGATTCAAGATCCTCCATTTGTCATGTCTGTACAAGAAGAGTGCAGAGAAGTAGAATGAATCTTGTGCGAAGTGTTCTGGGGGTGTTGCAGTTAAGAAGCCAGATGTGACTCTGTTAAACAACTCAGGTATACTGTGACAGGCGAGCAGGATGAGTTTCTGCATATCATGTGACAGTCCTTCATGCCAGGCTTAGGCATCTCACCCCAGGGAAAGCTAGATTACAAGACAGTAGAGAGGAAAATAAAGAACGAAGCCTTGAAAATGTAATTATTTTATTCACAGAAAGATTTAGAACTCTTAAAGTACAGAAGACTACAGAGTGAAGGAAGTGTTTTTAGGTGAGATGCGAACAAGGAGTGCATTTTTCAGTCTAGTCACTCTGACAACAGAACCATGCTTAAGTAATGTGCTTGAACTGCCACGGAGATGGTGTAAATGGACACTAAAAAAGAACTGTGACCTACTGGAACAGATTGCTTGGGAAGACTATGGTATTTCCATTTTTAGAGTGCCTCATAAGGCATAGATTAACCATGTCTAGACCATGTTGTTCTCCCCCAGTCCTGAGAGACAGAATTAGCTGATTTATTGAGCTCCTTTCTAACTATTAGAGTATTAGAAAATCCTGGAAGGATTTCTAGAAAGCAGGGGCATTTGAATTAAAAAAGTGTCAGAGTGGTTAAAAGCATTGGATCCATGTTAATCACCTTCTTATTTTGTGATAATGGGTCTTGCTATCAAAATTGCACATCTGTACTCCCTCATTTCTACTCCCTGCTCTTCAAAGAAAGTAATATTGCAACGGGGGAGAGGGGGAAATACTTTTATAAATCATCTGGTTCACTTCCATTTCATGTCTGTAAATATCTTCCAGTTGATACATTAAGTGTATACTGATGGCTACAAACTTCCAGAATCATCTTTCATCCCCAGCTATCTATAAAATTGCTTTGGGGATGAGGGAGAAATTAGACTCTTCAAACCCCATGATAAGTTTGATATCAGATTTTGAGATTTCAGACTGCTTAGCTCATTAATCTGAGTTAGAATGAAGATATAAAATAAACCATTCCCTCATTAGCAGATACCAGCCTTTATCTTGCATGTCTTTTTTTCTGAACCTGGCACTTAAAATGCATGAATAAGAGGCAGTGTACTCTGGTAGGAGGAACTTGGGCCTGGGAGACAGAACTGTCAGCATCTTGATCTTAGACATGTTGAATTATGATTTGCTGAAGGGCATGTTTAATTCCTGGCCGTGTTTTCCACACATAGAATGTAGTGCTGTAAGGATTAATTTTTGTCTGTAGCTACAGAAATGTAAACTCTGAGACATGTCCTTCAGCATGAAAAGTTAACATGTAAGCCCAAGATTTTCATTCACGGATTCTTTGGTTGTGTTTGAATTCTTCAGGTTAAAGAACAATAATTTAAAATTTTGATAGGTTAAAAATATCTAACCCTGTGGTATTTTCCTTAGTCTTTTTATATGGAAAATGCAAACTCTTGTTTTCTTCCTTTGCTTTTTTTCCTTCCCCGCTGCTGTTGAAGATAGCTCCTTTCTCAAAGACTTCAGTTGTATGGTGTAGTTGTTTGACTTCATTCATGATTTATAAGCATACAGAAAGATTGCAGAATTTCAATTTTATTGGAATCCCAGTTCTGTTATTTTCTAGGCAAGGAGGCTGTATCAGTATAGACTGGTTTGTCTTGCAGCATTGTTACAGCAATACAGCTAGCTCAAGGATTTATTTTTAAATTTAAGTTCTTCAAGAGGCTGAGGGTGATGCTGTATGATGTCATTCTGGTTCAACAAACCAGAAGTGTTGAAGAGTGAGAGGGCATGTGAGGTCTTTTGGGCAATGAAATAGCTTTTCCAAAGCTGGTACCATCAGGCTGAAATCCCTTCACGCTTCTTTCTGCAGGTGCTGGTTTTAAGCTAGGCTCCCACAGACATTTAACTTTATTATTACAATGTCACTCTACAGGGTTTATAGTTCTTTCAGTGAATTCTTTGTAAAAGAACTGGCAACATTTTTTAAAAGGTTATGTTGAATTCTCGTTTCCACAGCACAAGTTGCCATGGATATGTCAGGTTCTTAATGTTTGTTTACAGAGGAATGAGGTAGAGAAGGTTTATGGTAGCTATTTTCAAATGAATGTTCTGCTTTCAAGTGATGCTGTTCTCATTCGGAGTTAACAGGTCAGTGAATGTAAGTTCTGCTTTGAGAATGGATTAAGTTCACTTTGAAATTAGTTAATGCAGAGATGTGTGTATCTTTGCTTTGCACTAGCTTGTCAGTTGTTCAGGTTGCTTTATTCCCTAAAATGACCCTGCTGATTCTGTGTGCCCTGTGTAGCGTGTTGGAGTCCTGTCAATCAGCATTTAAAGAGGGAAGGCAGTGCACGCACCCAGAACTAAGGAAGTGCTGCTGCAAAACGTGCTGCATCTCATGCACAAAGCAAAGAAGGGTCCTAGATGTGCTATGATTGGGAAAAGGGGATGGTGAATTATTTCTGGCTGAAAACTGGCATAAGAAGGTAATTAAGCCATAAAACTCTTGCATGCGTATATCAAATGCCCATGAGAGGGCAGTTGTATGTTGTACTACATAATACAACACTTGAAGTCTATTTCTGGTCAGTTCTCTGCCTTCCGAGTCACCTGATTTACTCCTTCCTAGCTGCTCATTTACTTTTCTCCCCTTCCAAATTAAAGACCACAAAGATAAATGTGTTTATGTAACCTCTCAAAAGTTGATTCAGAAATACAGGCTGCTGACTTTCAAGCCCGTGCAAACTACCTGCACAGCACCAGACTCTGCTGTCAAGTAACCACTAGAAAAAGTATACGATTAAACCAGAAGTCAAACATTAACTTGTTCCTTTCCCAGGTCATACTGGAAGAGGCATGGGCAAACGTGTTTGAAAACTGAGGAAAACAAACCCTGCCTTTGTCACAGTGAAGGTACTAAGTGCCGCTCATGTCTCATTAAGAACAAGACAAACAACTGCTGCAGGACACATGGTTAGTTTTGTGGTCAAATAAGCCAAAAGAAAAGCCAAACAACAAGAGGCAACGTAGTGGAAAAGAATGAAAAGATGAATGTCCTGTTGTGGAAAGTGAAAGATAAGAAACACCTGTTAAAGAAGCAGGTGTTAAAAATGGATGGCCACTCTTAGTGGGGTAAAAGAAACAATTAGCAGCAGTTTTCTTGGTAAAATTGATCCTTGTGTATGTTCTGTGATAAACTTAACAGTGAAATTTCACAGCTAGGTCTCTGTCCCCTTTCACTTCGTAATCAAAGGTGGTTTTTTCAGTGAGGGAGAAGCCTGGGCATGATGAGTCAGTACCAGTCTGTTCCCATACAAGCTCTACTGTCAACCTTTTAAAGTTACCTCACATGTAAAGTTTATTAAAGGTATTTTGACAAATATGTGATAGTCTTATACCTTGTGTGTTCCAAAAATGTGAAATGTCTCTACAAAGAAGTGTCTTGTGTATTTGAAAATGTGTAAATGAAATACCCTCAGTGTGCTGATTTTCGTGCAGTATGTCTGAGTTTCCAGATGAAGGTGACAAGATATTCTGTAGGTTTAGTATCCATTGCAATAGCCAGAGGTGCCTTTGTGAAGGGATAGGTACAGAGATAGCTGTGTTTTCAGCTATTAGTGTTTAACAGAAGAGCTCTTTCATTGCTTTTATAGATGTAGTGAAAAATATCTTGAATGATTCATGCAAGCTAAATGCCACTTAGCAGCCACCCCCGTTAAACATCTGCATTTTCCATTCAGAATGAGAAACACTGAGTCTGTCCTTTCTGCACCTCTTTGGAGATACAGTTTAGTTGGGTCCTTCTTTGTAGCCAAACATGCAGTCAGGAGTGTGTGCCTGGGAGAGAACCCTTGCAGAGCAGTGAGGCCACCTGTAGTCTAGTTTTCTTTTACACAAGTTCAGCTTCTTTGGGAAGAAAGTGGGCGTGGATTTGAAGACATGTCCAGGACTAAATGAAGTTTTGAGAATCTTTACCGAAATTGCCAAGAAATGGATTTCTGACTTCAGGTTTTGAGGCCTGTTGTGGTTATGGCTCCAGACACTGGCTCTAATACAGCCCATATAACCCAAATGTACAAATTCAGCAGGATGACAGTGCTTGGGGATGAATGCCTTTTGCAATCTATGCTTATTTCTTTTTATTAGATGTTGTCTTTACAATACCTTCTCTCTACTGATAATCACTGGTGACCAAATGCTCTTGGGTTAGTATCCTCTGATGGCAGTTCAAGCCTGATTTCCAAGTAGATTTCTAGGTAAAAAAACTCCACTTTTTTTTTTTTGATTCTTGGTTTTTTTTCCCCAATCATCCCATATATTTATTTTCCATACCTGGAAATTGTGCTGTACACAGAAAGGCCCCTTGGGCTAGTGACAGGGAAGAAAACCCAAAGTACTGTGTACATCTGTTCTATTACCTCATTTTCCATCAATCCTCTTGGCCTGATCCAACAGCCTGCTTCCAAAGCTAACACTACCAGCCATCAAGATCCTAAATATTCACAGAGAAATCTCTATTAAATGCTTTTAGATTAACCCTAATACACAGGGAGCGAAGGCCTCAGGTGCAGAACGTCAGGTTTAAAATAAAAAGATACTCAGAATTTTGTTCTCTTATTCCTAAAGGGTGACTGCTCCTATGGGTATGTTGATATGAAGGAAGCTGAGCAGCCACCTTGTTCTTAAGGTGTACTTGCTTTCATACTACTCTTCTGGAACACATCATGTGGTATGAAGTACATTTTGAACTAAATAGGTAATTAGATGAGGCATGAAAGTGAGAATGCTCAGTCTATGGCAAGTGTTAAGTTCTGTTTTACTGGAAAATAGCTAATATTTATCTGTTTTTCTTCATAATGTTTCACATAAAAGATTCCCTGTCGCATTCAAGAAACTAAAGCTTGTTTTATGAGCCATAGAAACCAATCTTAATATTCTGAATTTATGAGACTTAATTCTTCAGTATTGCCATTTCTCCGTAATCTGCTTTTGATGATTTTTCCTTTGAGAGTGGAATGAATGTGTATTACTGTTTAAAAGAGTCACATTTGAGAAGTTTGTCCCAAACCATAAGTTAGGTTTAAAACTTAAAGTTCCCTTTGTATGCAGATGGGATGTGGGAGTCTCCTGAGAGTTTGTGATTTGCACTTCTGTGCTGCTTTGTGCAAACAGTACTTGATAGCAGGAACTTACCTCCAACTGTGTCCTTGCAGAAATCTGTTATTCTTGATCTCAGGGGGTATTGCTTGTTTGATCCACATGCTTTTTATTACTCTTCTGTGCTGAATGCCTGAGAGAAATTGTGATAGGTAAGTATGCTCAGTTTAATAAATGAAGGCATTGGTGTATCTGTTTGAAATTTCAGGAGAGGACCTCTTTGCTGGCTGGAGCCATGACTGTTCGGTAAGGCTGCCAGAGTCTGAGAAAATTCATACTGAGAAATGGTATTTTTAAAGTTTCATGAAGGGTGTGGTTGAGTTCATACTTCCCTTATCCACATAAGAGAAATAACTATATAAACAATATAGCTTGATTCTTTCTCAAAGCAGTAAAGAGCAGGTATGTGGATTTACAAAATAAAGGAAAAAGAAATTCTTCTCAGAATATTTTTCCATTCTCATTTAAATAGCTGAACTATTTGATCTTGTTACCTGTTGCTTTTAGTGATAATTTAGCTGAAACTTTGAGAAGGGATTCTTTGCCTGTGGTACTCTTGATGTGATGTCCATCATCTATAAAGTCGTGACCAGGTCAGAGACCTAAGGCCTTGGAAGCTTTTTATGTTGCACTGTTTTTTTGTGAAACATAAGTGTATTAATTTTAAGTATCCCTTTTTTCCTGTTTTGTTCCTTTCTCCTCCTTTTGGGATTAACAGAAAAGCAATTATCAGCTACTTAGTACCAGAATTCCATATTCTAATTTCTGTAAAAGAACCTCTTAAATAGAGAAATCAATTGAATTACTGTAAGCTTGTGATTTTTTGTGAAACTGGATTAAAACATTAAAGAAGTTACTCTTTTCAGTGTCTTGCTATGCTAGAAAAAAGGAGTTTTACACAGGGAGAGCTCTACATATTTTTGAAAGCATGGCAAGAATGTCAGTGTTCGTAACTAAACTGCGCTTTCAAATAAAGTGACAATACACTTAAAATTGACGTTGTAAAGCCTACTTACTGGCTGATCAGTGGTCCATAACCTTTACTTTCTTGCTATATATCAGTTTTTCCATGTTTTAGAGATTAAGAAGTTGATGATTTGAGATTCATTCATTTAAAATTTCTTTTTGTGTTGGCATTTGTGTATGTGGTATCACCTTTTGATCAGGCTCTTTGCTCAGTTTTCTATGTTTCTGGCTAAATAGCATGGATGTGCGTGTTAGGGATGTGTACTGGGAAGTCTCTGCTAGGGATTTCTTAGGTCTGTAAAACTCTGGAAGTGCACAGGCGACTTGCTCACTCTCCTGCCCTAAAAACAGTTGTTGCACACAGGCGCCGGCATTCCTGCAGACAGAAATTGTTAACTTTTGAGTTCTAATGGTGTTGAAGGGAGTCTGTGAAGTGCAAATACATCTTACTGGAGTATTGTATGTATTATAATGACTCATATTTAGCAAAAGACTGTGGTTTGCCTCAATCCTACATAGCTGCTGTTAAACTTTTATTTGTTTTCCCTGATATTTTAGACTTTTTAGCAGCTGTCATTAATCGTGCGGTTGAACAGTTTGAGAGCTAGTTGGAAACAGGTGGTGCAGGCTCTAAATATCGTGAGGTACAAATGATGGTCAACAGTGTTGTTCCTGAAAATGTAGATATTTGTGTCAGATTGTGTTGGTTCTGTTTTAGGAAACCTTCCATATTCTTTGCTGTGGAGAAGTATGTATAAAGCATTCAAAAAGGAATTCAAGGATAAAATATTGCTGAAACATCAATTTGTTTTGAATTGCTAAGGCTGTACAAAACCAGCATAGAATTTGCTGGCTTAATTGTAGAGGGTATGGATTAAAGCAGCAGCAGAATGTCATGGCTCTCAGCTGAAAGACAGCTTTGTGTGAAGCGTTTCATTTAGCATGCTGCGATTCCCACCCAGAATATTCCCATGTTGGCTGAATGTGGCATGTGTATAACTGAGAGATATGCTTGCATAACACAGCAATATCTTTCACAAGCAGACACTTTGGGAAGGCTTAAACTTCAGGCAGGATCTGTTATTTTGTACCTTATTTGGATAGTAAAAATGTGGTTTGCAATAGCCTATCCTGCAGCATAGCATTAGTTTTAGGTGTTAAATCTGTTTGCAAATTGAGCCTTGTAAACTTGCAGCTAAAAGTGCCTATTTTGAAGTGTGCTGTAACTGAAGACTTTAGAGAAGAAGAATAAAATTGAGGCGATTAATTGGGTCTCCTTAATTGAATCTGTGGCTGAAAGACTTATTAAATCTTTTAAAAATATTATGCCTATCTCTATACTATGTTGTTTTGCTAATCTGTTCAGTCAAGTAAATGAGGGCTGATTCAGAGCTTTCTTTTAAGCGAAGTCCCAAGACCATTAAGCTGGCTAAAATAAATGTAGACATTTGGTTTTCATTAGTGTTGTAACTGAAACAAAAACATTTTAATGACTGATCCCAGAGTGTTTTGAAGTTTGTGCAACTTTGCTAGGAAGGTATTTAAACTGTAGTATCAGTTGCAAATTGGCCATAAGCCAGGGTTTCAAAGCTGTTTCAAAGCAAGATGTAAGATTTCCAGAGTGTTATGAAACAGGAAAACTTTGAGAGGGGAGAAGCAGTGAAAGGTAGTTACAATAAAATTTGCACTGGTGACATTAAGTAATCTGCTAAAAGGAGACAGTGACAATATTCGTGCTGTACTGCAGTTTGCTGCTTTGTTAAAGAGATGTTTCAGTTATTTGAGAAGAAACACAATTCTGTGGTTTAATACTTACATTAATAAAGAATTAACTACCCAAGAAATCAGTGTGCTTTTTTAGGTGGGTTTTTTTGGTATCTTAAGCTTGCACAAAATGAGATCCTGCTTCTAAGGGAAAGAACTTAATATATTGCTTGCAAGATCTAATTTTAAAAATACTTTTGGGGAAAATATTTAGGTTAGTCTTGATAGATTATGGCAGTGAAATCTGATAAAAATTAGAGTGTGGACTTGGTCTTTGACAAAATAATCTGTAACTTTACATTAATGTGAGAAGCTGGAGATTGTTAAAGTGCTGTAAGATGCAGATTGCTTATTCTCTATTATGCTGTAGTCACAGTAATGCCATGTGAAAAACCGGCTGAAATTGTTGAAATGTTCTGGGTGATCAGGGGTCAGCTGGGGAGGCAGGGACTGGATACCAAGAACTTCATCATGTCCAAATTGCATTCTTGTGGTTGCTGCTTGGCCTGGGTACACAGAGTGCCAAAAGTGGTGTTTACCAGAATAATCCTAGGGTTTGGTGTTTCTGTTTTATTTTTTGTGTCCTTATGGTTGCTTTGGGTTTAAGTGTCAATTAGAAAAAGACCAGATGACTTCATTTAGACTATTAGAAATGGATAGTTATTTGTGCTAGGGAAAACCAGCACTTCTAGCAAAAGTGCTTCTCAGGTAGAATTAGACTGAACTGTCTGTCTGAACACATTTGAGTTTTGATGTGTTCATCTGCACAGTTACAACCTTAGTGAAGTGATTTAACTGTTGTTGATGAAAACCAAATCCCTCTGCCATAAGCAGGAAGCAGTGATCGGAGAGTGTCTGCAAGTCTGGGTAGTTCCATCCCAGTTTTGCAATTGGCATGTTAATCCTTGCTTTTATATATTCACCTTTTAGGAAGTGTTCTTACAATAGAGATTGTGCGTGTTGTGAAGGCTTTATATGAATGCCTGAATTAAAGGGTTTTTACAGATATCAAATAATGAAAAGTTGCTGCCCATCTCGATGGGTCTGAAAGGCATTTTGCTTTTCCTTTTCTGCCATATTCTGTCTCCAGGCTATTTTTTTTAGTTTCACTCTTGTGATGTTCTACCTGAATTGTCCCATCTCCTAAAACATATGGAGAATAGCTGCAATTCTGAGACTGAATTAAAGGAATGGCTTATTTCTCATGTGTGTGCAGGGACTGAAAACATTGTGTACTTACCTTCATGTTCTGCAAATGGAAATTATGGAACAGATGCAGATGCCTGTTTACTTTGTATCTTTAGCTGCAGGTTAGAGATATATTCACATTTTAAGTTGTTTTTGCTAGGCCATGTAATAGTCATCTGACCATAAGATCATAATAGAGATAAAAATTTTTGCTTTTTCTATGGTTAAACTGAAGATGCCTTGCTTCAGCTGAAGATTTTTGGTAGTACTAGTTGTGTGTTGTTCAACACATGAAAAAGAAACAATTTGTCATAATTCAGTGTAAGAAAGATAACTTCATTTTGTGATCATGAAATGCTAGAAGCTCATATATAATTATGCTGTGCTTTGAAACCACTTCAGTCAGTTTTCCTTTTTTTTATATCTTCCCCCATTCTAATAGTCATTAGAGGTTTTTTAAAAATATTACTTTAAAGTCTAATTTTAGAACTTAATTTCTTGAGAATATTTAAGTGAGATTTATTACTATTTGGTAGCACTGTAGTCTTGATACAGAAAGGAAATATGAACTTGGTGCTAGTACTGACATGAGAAGAAACATCTGATCAAGCCTCAGGCATTAAAAATCTTATTAGTAAGGGGAGAACTGTTCAGTACCCCTTTGCTGTACCATTTATTCACCACTTTATTTTACTATTGTGGTAGTTTGAGTAGAGATGAGATAGAGATGGCAGAGAACTGAAGATCAGTGAGCAGGCAGAAAGAAGCCAAGTCCTTATTTGTACAAGGCCTGTCAGAGTGCTGGGTATATATAGGAGGAATGATGCTTTTCCAAGCGTGGAGGAGCAGAATAAGCAGGAAGAAAAAGAAGGCACCATTATTAAGCTGAAGAAAAGGCAAGTTTAGGAAGAACGTGAAATCTTACCATAAGGAATCTTACTATCTCAGAGAATGTGAAGTTATTTTTTGTGGTTTGAGCCAGAGGCACGAAAAGCTTAACATCTTCAACAGCAGATATTTACCTCTCTGCCCATAGCCTTTCTGTTGGCATTAATAGTATGAGGAGCTAAAAGTTCTTGACAGCCATAAAAGTTTGCAGTGCACTAAACTTTGCTGTATTCCATGGTTAGCATCATGTGGCAGGGAATTCTAAAGGCTGATTGATTTTAAAGACATTAAGGTGCCAAATTTAGATTTTTATTGAATGTTCCCTTTTCAGGAGCAGACAACTTCCTTTGCTTCTGTTGTATTTCTCTCCACTGTTAGGCTGCAACTGGGAGCAATATTTTTTCTAATGAGCCTCCTGAGCATGGAGCTCCAGCAAGAGCAGCAACATCTGTCTGTAATAAGGCTTTCCTCCTTCTCCTGCTTTGTTATTTCCGTATGCCAGAGGCTTGGGGGCTTCATCCAGCTGAATCTTGCTCAAAGCACGTGGGGTGTGAGGAAAAAAATGAAGGTGCTGTGTGCAAACCCATGAGATGCAGGCAGCTGAGGAGGAAACAACGTAAGGTGGGAATATAACATACAAGTCTCATGAATGTGTGAGACTCCTTAAGTCTTTGAGACTCTGACAGAGTCTCCCAATTCTGGCTAACCTCTCTGTGCTGTTATTCTCCATAAAACTTTTAGGACAGTGCACTCCTTTTCTTTGCAAGGGAAATAACTTCTGTAACTTCAGTGTCTTGGTATAGACTTCTTTCCCCCCTCGCCTTCTGGGAAAGTGTTACAGTCAGAATGACACGAGAGTTGTTTTACTAGAGAGAGTTAGGATGGAAATTCTGTGATTGGGAATTGTTTTCTTGATGCTGATAGAGAAGAAGAAAATAATAGAGTTAGGGAAAGATGCTGCAGTGCTCACAAGAACTTTACATTGCGAGAAGGACCTGAGAAATGAATCAAAGACAACCATGAAGAGGTTTTGTGACAGTTGCATTAAAGGTAAATTTTACCAGTACAGTAATTGACTCTAAGTAAGAGCTGGTCAAATAAGCCATTGCTATGTCTAAAAAACTAGAAGCAGCAAAGTTGAATGTGTCAGATTTAAAAGGCAATTAATTTTACTGAATCTTTTTGTTATTTTCATTGTTTTTCTTTTAATTATTGTTATAGTTGATTTGACTCCATTAAAAAGCAAGAAGAATGATGAAATGATTTAACATATCATGCAAACATTTGTGCACCCTGCTGCAGAGGTGCAAACTTAATGGATGTCCTTGGTGGGATGGAAGTTGGGCACAAGCTGTGGAGGGTGAGGTCCTGCAGTAGGGGAGGATGTGCCATTAAGATTACATCAGTGCTTAACTTAAACATTGATCTTGTCAGTGGAAGCAAAACAATTTCTCTGTGATTCATGGAATTTTTGATTTGTTGGGGTTTTTTTTGCTTCTCTTTGCTTCATGGCTTGGATAAGTAATGAAGTCTGGAGGTGACTGTAGGAACATTTTAAATTTAGAATTAACCCTTTTTCATTTGATGAAAGGAAAAGTACAGCTGTCTGGGTGAGGATACCGGCATGGTTTCTCTATAGAAAGGGAAAATTTATAAAGTTTTTAAGTGACAGAAGGTGGAGTGAAACTTGCAAATAAAACTTGCGTGTGTGTGTTTTTCTGTTCTCATGTTCACATTACCCAGTCAATATCTGTAAAGGGACAGTGACTAGAAATATTTACCTTTTACATTTCCAGGCAGAACTGCACAATAGCACCTAAAGATTAGAGATATACTGTGTGTTCTTTGTGTAAGCCAGGACAGTTTTAATCATTTAATTGCAAAGTGGTTCTATGACAGGAAAAGCAGCATCCAGTACTAATTACTTCTATAAATTTATTTGCTTTGTAGAAATGCAAAAGTTGCAGTTCTTTGATTATAAAAAGCATCGTTTTTTGGAGATCAGACAATTTGGCTATATGGTGCAGAACTGATGCTGCAGAGATAGGGCCTCTGCCATAATTGAAACTTACCTAAAGAATGTCATGGACTCCAAATGTTAAAATCATTCAAACAGTAAAAAAAACAAAAAACAAAAAACAAAAAAACAAAAAAAACCCAAAAACCATAGTTATTTACTTATGGCTCAAATAAGTTCTAGGGAAGGCATTCCCTATAGAGTTGTCCATTTTGTGGTAGTCATACTTTTCTCTGAAGAATCAGATATTTTGTTGGTTTTGAGACTTGAGAAATTCTTAACTTACGGGTTGATTCAGCAGAATCATTCCTGTATTTCAATCACAGAAATGTAAATACGTACAGTTGTATAGAGTGCAGTGTGTAATATTACAGCTGCTTTCTGCAAGAGAAGTGATTTCATGATGTCATGCAGAAAGCCATAATGCCTTTTCTGATCCATAAATACATATGCTTCAGTACCATTGCTAATGATTTATCATAATTCGATAAATATTGGAGAGAACTGTGCTATTTCTGTGTTTATTTACATATAATTTCTCCTGCTAAAGGTACATGCCTGTCTAAAAACATGCAAATGAAACTAACATGTCTCTAAAATCCTCAAGAAAAGGGACTTCTGGCTCATTTTCCTCCAACAAGGAGATTCTTAGTTTTGTTTTCCTTATTGAATGTTCACTTTCAGTGGTCCACTACTGCCACTGATGACATTAAAGATTCCAGAAGCAAAATTTTAACATGATTGACCTGAGACATGAAGCAGAGATTAAATTAGAATTTCTTAAGCATTCTTGGTTCATGGAAAGTAGAGCAAATCAGCAGACTGTGAAATAGCAATTGGTCTGCCTTGAAGTTTTAAGCTGGGAGTGGGAGTGCTGGAATGCCAGATTTATGCCTCCTCCCTGACTTTCACTTTTTGAGACTTTGTACTGCACTTTTTCAAAGAAAGGTCATGAGT
Organism: Atrichornis clamosus; assembly: GCA_013400975.1. Taxonomy (NCBI): domain Eukaryota; kingdom Metazoa; phylum Chordata; class Aves; order Passeriformes; family Menuridae; genus Atrichornis; species Atrichornis clamosus. The sequence continues at coordinate 22,963 of WBMZ01009034.1, forward strand.
AGGAACATAGTCCTCTGCTATTCCTGAGTGCTCAGAATCTTCTCTGAGAGTGGAGTGATAAACTGCTTTCCCTCTTTCCATTACCTCATCCCTCTACCTCCTTGTTTTTTCACTTAAGCCAGTGTTGCAGACACTACATTTTACATTGTCTTATAGTGACCTGATGGGTAAATTGCATGTTTTAATGGTTTGGTGCAAGAAGGCTAATTTTTGTATGTGCTGTGTTGTAAAGTAAAAGTGCACTTTCTGTGTTTCTGCTTAGCTTAGCAGTTACAGGAGGAAGTGGTATTTGTATTTCTCTTCATTTCTCAAAGCTGGATGAGTATCTGTTCCTAGCTCATTCCCTGAGATGAGGGGGTCAATGACAAACCACCTCACTACTCGCATTTACTTTCTATCCCATCTGGCTCTGCTGCAGTCCATAGGAGTATGTCTTGCCTGGGGACTGGAGCAGAGTATCTCAAATGCATTTTGTCTCTGTGAGTTATTTAGTGGCAACAGCTGCTTCCATCTGTGTCCATGTGCAGGAAGAGATGTTCAGCTGAACAGGCGGCATGTGCTCTTTATTGTGGTGTGCATAATGCTCACATATGGTCTCAGTTTGCAAATCTGCAGAATATGACATATTTTTTCTGAAGCTCATTGAGGAAAATATGGCTGGAAAAGAGTGTGTATATTTATATTTTAAAAACAAACAGCTCCAAAAGCTCCACCCTGAATCTCGTTGTGGTAATTTGAAGGCATGACCTATTTGGTCATCTATCAAAATAACTTTCTGTTGTAAAAGACAGGTATGTTATTTTTCTTTGGGTATTCCATCCCCAAAGTGAAATACTGTTTTCTGTCTAGGTCTCTAGAGAGGGAGCCAGGGCTTTTGGCCTGTATTCCCAGTTCTGACAGTGTACCTGGAATCTATTTGCAACTGGCTGATGTCATCATAGGCAAAGTTTCAGTTCAGCAAGTCCATGCACCTCTGTCCACAAAATATATTTTTGATGCAAATATATCTGTTTGAGCATTGGGATAGTGGTCATTTCAAATGAAGAATTGCAGATTTAGTTATTAAAAAAACCCCAAAGCAGCAAACTGAAATGTAGTAATTCTGTTTCAGGATAAGGACAAGTGAAGTTTCTCATTTCCTTCTAAAAAATCTGGATATCATATAGCACATGGAACTCTTTTTTTTCTAAAATAATGGCTAGTTGTCCTACTGCTTGTGTTAGGTATTGTTTTGCAACACCAGCTAACTTGAAACCCAGCAGCCAATTCTTTTCCCTGATCCTGTGATTAAACACTTGTTTCACTTGTGCTTGCAGACAGAGGGAAAGGAATGGTGTAAGTCCCACTTCTGCACCAGACAGATTAATATGTACTGACACCTTAGCTTTTGTGCAGAGGAGCTGTGACTTGGAAGTCTTCTGAGGGAGTCAGTGAGCACAAAGCAAGAGTTTGTTAAAAACAATAAATGCTCCTGGCAATCTAGGCAATGTATATATGACACAGTGCAGTGTTTTCCCTTGATTGTCACAAAAGCTTGGAGTTTGAAAGTAGAAAATGGGCAGACAGAAGAAAGAAGCTGAGATGTTGGCATACATCATGTATCAGTAAAGGTAGTATCGTATGTGACGTGGAAGAGAGGCATTAAACACTTGGGAGTTCCATCAGGGCAAGTTCAGGTGTGATGCTACCTAAGGTCAGCAAGAGGGATGACAAACCAGATTTGCAGTGCCCTGCAGTCTGCACAGAAAGACTAGGAAGCATGGCATAACTAATGATTAAAACCATTCTAATTACGTTAAGGTATTTGGAGCCAACAGCTAGTTCTGATGCTTCCAGAGAAACTTTTGATATGGGCATAAATAATGTTACTTGAAAAGAGGAAAATCAGACCTGCTCAAATATTCTGTCAGTCTGTTTGTTTCTTGTAGAGTACAGATTTTTAAATCCAGATTTTATTCAAATGTTGTTGGAAGTACTGACTCCCCTTCTGCAATACTGTGTGTTTCAGTGATCCGTGTAGACATGTCCCACTTTGAAGTGGTATATACTTAATTACCTTGTTGAAATTCCACACAGAGCTCCACTTAGAAATTTACACTGAGATTCCCTTGTGAAGCTGATTGGTTGAGACTGTTTATTTTCAATCGAGGTACCACTGCTTTTTAACTCTCTCCCAAACTCTAAGAAAATGTGGATTTCTTAGAAAAAACTGTATAGAAAGTGTGACGTGGCATGGTATTCTGATAATGAGAAGCTTTGTTTTGATCTTTCGCATAAGTATCCTTTGCAGAGATGTGATTTTCGTAAATGAGCACAAATACTTTGTACTAGTTTATTTTCCACCTCAAGTAAAGGATATATAAACATGAGATCATATTCCTGCTGTATATCAGGTGTGAAGAGTATTAGAAATCTGCCATAAGTTGCACACAAATATTTACCCTTTGATTATTTGAATTATACAGATTTGATTACATTTTGGGTACTAAGGTACTTTGTATGCATGTAGTAGGTGAGATCAGCAAGATGCTTGCAGTTCCTTGGACTGCTAATTCATGTAGCTTTCCACACCCAGCACAAACTGCATTGTAGAGGCCTTGACTGGAATATCCTTGGGAGTCTTCTGGCCAGGTGTGCTGGAATAACGTCAGGCCATTTTTGAAGGCAAGTCTGCTCCTTTCCCATCACTTCTGAAGTTTCTACTGAGTAAAGCCTTCTACTGTGGAGAAATGATTTTTTTTTTCTATTTAAAAATGTCATCTTGGTGGTTTACTGCAGTGGAAACAGGCATCTCTGTGCCTAGAAATTCTTGACTCCTTGAGACTGTCAGTTCTGAAATCAAGCCATCCATTCAATTTGCATTAGCAGTCAAAAAGTTGTCTGATAACCTTTTTTTTTTTGTGAATACTCCCTGAAAGTGGCCATCAGCTGGCATGTTAGCGTTCTTCCTTTCCTACTCCTAATATCTGAGCTTTATAGTTTTTTCTGAACCATTTCGCATGCATATGTTTAGTGTTTTGATATCTTTATAAATTCTCAATCCTTGTGTTCAGGTTAAGAAGCCATTTAAAATGTTCTTGGTTTTAATACTCAGCTTTATAAATATTTAAATAGCCATTTGTTGATAAGTGCTTTGTTTTGTTGGCCATGTCTAAACTTAAATACAGGCTGTAGATGTCCTCTTTCACTGTGTTGTTTCAGACTTGAACATTTTTGCTTGAAGGGACTGTAGATGAAGTAATAAATCCCTACCAGTTACTTTTTGGAGAGAATGGGAATGTGATAATAATTCCTATTAATCTTGTTGTGTAAAAATTGCATCTTGGTCTAAAAATCCAAAGTTAAACATAGTTCTGACAAGAAGCCATCATCCAGAAAATGTAGAAGTTATATTTTAATTGTATTAGCCAAGCTAAAAGAGAGGGTTACTGGTGAAGCAGCGTGAGAGGGAAGACAATCACAACCTATTTGATAGAGAGGTTTGCAGGGAAAATTTTAAGGAGTTGTACAGGTAGGCTGGTGGTCCTTGGACTCCCTATGTAATGGCAGGATGAAGTCACGCCTCTTGGTATAACTATGATTAGCTCAGAAATTGCAAGAGTATGGGACTTTTGTGTTGAAACTCCATCGATTCAACTGGATTGGGTGAATAATCAACAGAGTGTGTGAAGGGAATGAGTGCAACTCAGTTGTGCCATTTCTAGACACCCAAGAATCACTGCTCAAAACCAATTCAAGTCTCCAAAATGTAAGAAAGCTAATGGATACCTTTAGCTACCATCCACAAGGTTTTTGGGAAAGGAAAATGTCCACTTCTACCTTACACTTTTGTGATGCCAGTCCCAGTAGCTCCAAGACAGACACCTGTTTTTCATAGTCTAAAACTTTCTTTTTTTCAAGATTGACAGATGAGGAAATTGATGTGACTGTCATTTTCAGGCAATGGAAATTATCCTCTTATCATTTCAAGTGACTTCTCCAGGACAGTGGTTTTAGTTCATAACCTACATGATTTGCAACCATTTACTTGTCTGCTTCATCCCGTGGGTGTCACCAGCCAGTGTCCATGTGTCCCATCTGCTGGGTGCTCCAGCTGACGCTGTGCTGCTCGAACTTAAAAAGCATCATCCAGGTATAAGAATATCTGTACTGAGCAGTTGCCAGGAGCTAAAAGTAGCTGAAGGCAGCAAGACAGGTAAGCTGCTGTTGCCCACCTGCTCAGATGGCAAATTTGGTTTGTGTTACTGCTGATAGAGCATGTTACAAATAAGAGTGGGGCTGAGAACTGCTGTTGGACTTGGATGGAAATCAGTGAATCCAAGGCAGAACGTGGAGCTCTCTGAGCTGGGGGTTCAGCAGTACAGGGGAAGCAGCAGATACCCTTTGTTACATCTCTTTTGCAACAAAATGTGTACATAACTGGTGATTTGATTTATCAAAATTATATGTACCCATGTTTCTCTGTTCTGAGAATTTATGAATAGCTTTGTTTCTCTTCTTTTCCTTCCTCCCTGCCCCCTGACATGAGTTGTATGAAGAGAAGGGAGAATCTGCCCTGACAAAGGAATTTCTAAACCTCATCTTAAGCTTTTCCCGTCAAGAGTGGGCAAAAGTTCATGCCAACACAAACAAGTTGGTGAAGTCAGATGCAGAATGTTGCATGTGACAGCAATCTCTGCAGCACATGAATGCAAACAGTGAATCAGAAGTGTCCAGATAGCAGACAAGAGTGGTATCATGGGATTTCTTAAAACTGCATGTCATGCAATAAGATTTATAACCTAAAGTACCTCAGACAGTGTGTTCAAGCTGTTTCTGCTGTGCAAAAAACCATGCACAGGTTTGTGTGTTGAAGTGGTCAATAAGTTCATCATGTTAAACCTTCTCAGGACAGTGAACTTCCATGTACAGCAGTTGAGGCACAACCTCACTCCATAATCTGATTTAACTTTCTGTTCTGGAAACTAAGAACAGTGTCTTTGGATGTATGTCTGTGCTCTCTCTGCCTCGTGATGTGTTGGATTTGTGCTGCTTATAACTTTTCAAGTAAAACAGATGTGACTGCTTAATTTTTCTGCTTGCTTAGAATCCATTTTGGATTGTCTGGGATGTAGGAGGGGAAGTCAAATATTGCAAAACACGCTTCTAAGATGTGACAGTGAATGCCTGATTATCTTAAGTCTCCAATGAGTGTATTGATTGAACCATCAAAATTCTCCCACAAATACTGATTTATCTCAAATTGATAAAAAATGTTAACTCAGCTTCTTACCTGTGACAGGCTGCTTTGGAGATTTTTGCCTGCTTTTGACTTTTAAGGAGGGAACTAAGTTTTGGAATTTTTATTATTATTGCCAGCCCTTATCTTGGCCAGATCCTTGGGTTCCAACCTGATTCAGTCTCTGCTCTTCTGTAATATTACTTTGGCTCCCAGATTGATTCACCCTCCTCAAATCTTTTTATTTTCCTTTCAGGAAGTTTGTCCAAAGGGCCAGAAGAAACTATTTACTTTCAAATGTGTAACACTTCCAGATGCATGCTTTCTGCAATGCTGGGTGTTTGACTGAGCCCTTCACACTAAGGTCAGGTTGAAGTCCTGCTTTGCTGTGTGTATTGTCATTTTTATTTGCCTGATCTCTACCTGATTCCACTTATTCTTGTGGCCGTATTGAAAGGCTGTCCTGTAGTGGGCATACCAGTTTTGGTTGTTCTTCTGCTGACTTCCTATCACAAATTCACAGTGAATGTCTGAGCTTCTGGCTGGCAAACAGTATTTTTGATGTGTGATATCCATCCTGGTGTCTGTTTTGTGAGGAACTTCACTGAGCCAGGTGCTCAGAATGTGAGGTACTTGTGCACAAGTAGCGGCTGGCAGTGGTTGGGCTAAAATCCTCAAAGTACCTAAACATGGTGTAGTGAAGACATACCTGTAGCTAAAATCCTACAATTCCTTCCTTGACAAGAATATGATTGTATCATATCCACCATTTATTTCCATTGATATTTAGGATTTTTTGTGTGTCAGAACACCAGTACTCATTTCAACTACAAACTCTCATTGTTCAGATTGTTTCTACCTGCCTGAGCCCTAGTAGAGAATCCCAGCATTGTTAGGGTTGGAAGGGACCTCTGGAGATAATCCAGTCCAACCTTCCTGCCAAGGCAGAGTCACCTGGAGCAGGTGACACGGGAATACATCTAGGTAGGTTTTGAAGGCTCCATGACCTGAGACTCCATGACCTCCATGAGCAGCCTGGTCCAGTGCTATTGCTTTCAAAATATTTTAAAAGCTCTCTATGGCACTTTTTGATTATGTACTTAATAATTAAGAGAGCATATATTGTCACTAATAATATTGGTATATAAGTTTTAACATTTATTTTTTCAGCGGTGAATATACCTTGAAAAGCTATTTTAGAATCGTAGTGGAAAACTGCTAAATACTTATCTGGGTTTTTTTTTTCTTTTTTCTGACTTTGTTATTGGAAACCCAAAACACATAGGTAGCCAAATTGCATTCCAGCACGACCTGCTAGCAGCAAGAGGATTTCTGCTTCAGTGCTGCAGTTCATTAAAGAGTTGTAAGCAGAAATGCTGGAAAAGTTTGCTGTGGGCATGTGACGAGAGATTTCTGATAACCTCAAGGCTGCCTTCCAAATGATCTTATTAATTCTGTGAGTAATCCGGGGAAAACCAGTAGGGTTTCTTTGACTTTTGCCCTTCAAGGTTGCAGTTTTTACAGCTCAGAGCAGCTATTAGTAACAATAGCTCTTGAAGTCTAATTTAAAAAACCCCAGGAAGTGTGTTCCTGTTTTTCTTTCTGGTGCAGTTTCAACTGACAACTCCTCTTCCTTTAGCCCCTACTTCAGTGTGCCGCTGTTCCTGGAAACCTGTTTGGAATGTTCTAATGAAGGTTTTCTCTGGCCTGAAGTGCATCGAATGTAACGCATGAGCCTGGTTTCCAGCCGGGACTTCATTCTGCCTGCAGTCAGCTGTTTCTCAAGAGTCACACTGTTGGTGGGTAAGGAAGGAAAGGGTTGCTTTGTGCAGGCTCTGGGAAGTTCATGATTTTAATTCTACTCTATTGGGAAGGTGCTGTTACAGTTGTCAGCTCACTTGTCTTCGAGGTAGAAGGCTCACTTGTCTTCGAGGCAGACCCAGAAAGTGACATCTTTTCTACCTTTTAATGAGGAATATCAATTAAAATTTAGTTTGTAGGAAATATGGACGTGGAGTGTCACACTCTGCACTGATGGATGAAAGAAAGGGCAAAAAGTGTTTGCATCTCTTCTTTTGAACATGTTCTCTTTCTTATGTAGCTTGAAGTTGGATTTTTTTGTAATTGTTTTCATTATTGTGAAAATCTTATATTGAAGAGCAACACAAAGAACTATTTCAAATTGCTTTTCTCCTTATGCAGCAGCTTTCAGACTGTTACCATCCCACCTAAAACTGGGCTACTTCTTTCCAGGTGCTTTTTCTCCTCCTGTTTCATTTTGCCTTTGCTCTCCAGAGTTGACATCATACATTCTGCATTGGAGAGGGCAAGATTCCTGAGAATACCAGACACTAACTGTTTTGAAAGGCTTGTATCTGTGACCTGTTGTCTGAATGTTATTTATTACGTATACAGAACTGTTAACTCTCTCTAAACATTTCCCATTTTAAGACTGTTCCTTACTATGCAAATTAACATTCACTGCTCTTTAAAACTAGTTTTCCAGCTGAAAGTAGGAATCTTACCTTGCTAGTCAGTGTTAGCAATGTATTTCTTTGCTGCATATCCATGTAACTTTTATGCTATTACAGTTTTCCAGTTTAGCTGGCTGCCTTACATCTTTGCTTTTTATTCAGATTTAATGAAAGCATACACTTTTAAACCAGATAAATGGGAAAGCACATATTTGGATAGAACAAAGAGTTTTTAAAAGTTTGGTTCAGTCCTTGGAAGTGTTTAACTTTTGATTACTGCAGTTAGGTGACTATGAAAAGTTTAGTGCTTTGTTCAGCTTCTTAAAATTTTCTCGTGATTACTAGTTTTGAAGCCAGCAGCTGTGTTACTTGATGCACCAAAGAAGTAGGTAATATTACTGTGATTAAACTTGTCTTTGAAAGTCTCTCCCTTTGTTTGATAGCTGTTAAGTCTAAAGTCACTTTATAACCCTGAAAAGTCATAATATTCATTATGGCTGGTTAGTGTTATTTCCATTATTAGCTTAGAAAAGTCACAAAATCCAGTAATGCTATTGGGAAACATGTTTTTTTCTCCATATAGTTTTCATAAGAAAATCTACCTTTTATAGCTTGCTCATGAACTTGATAAAATGAGAGTTTATATTTGATTTTTTTTTTCCTTCTAGTTCTGTTTTGCTTATCTGTTTTTCTTCAGGGACTGAAAGATAGCAACAATGTCTTAATTTCTGATTTGAGGCAAATGCAAACACAAGCTAACCAGTGTGTTGTATTTACATCCCAGGGCCAGGCCATAGGAAACATCTCTCACTGCTAGGTATAGTATAAATATTTGGCCATTGATGGCATTTAGGCATGTTCTCCTTCTTGCTTATCATTTTTTCTAGCTAAAAGAATATGAGGTCAATCTTATAAAATAGTTTCTTAAATATTGTTCAGAATATGTTGAAGTATGTGGGAAACATTTCCAAATTACAGTTAGCAACATACAGCACTCCTTGGTTTGGCTGCCCTGTAAACCAGATTCGTGAACCTTGCAGGGTCTAGATGGAGGAGATAGAGCATTTGAAGTGTTTTGTGATTATCAGGCATTTTGAATTCTGGTAATCTCCACTGATCCCAGAGCCCGTTGCAGATGGGGTTGGATAGTGTGCCTTTATCCCTTCAGTAAGCATGTAGGGCAGGCTTCTAACTATTCAGCTATGAGTTTTAAATGGTAAAGAACTGGTCTTTCATTTTTTTTCTTACGACTTCTAAAGCAGCTGTTGTACCTGTTAAAAGAGGTTTAAGAAAAATAAGTGCCTACAATTTGTCAATATCCACTGTTATTTTCTAAAGTTCTATTTTCAATGGTTTAAAGTTCTAGCACTGGTTTTCAGTATTTTCTAAAGAGGGGGTTCTGAGATAAATAGCTATTGCTTATTCAGTGGTCTTTTGACAGTTTAAAGTAGTTGCCCGGCTTGATCTGAAACTGGTGAAATGTGACTGTATTGTAACCTACCAGTTAAGTAAGAATCACTTAGAAAAGGTTTTCTGAGGTATTTACTTGAAGTCAGTCTATAAAAACAAAGTCATTTTAATGATGACTTTGAATATTACAGTTTCTCACTAGTGTCATGAACAAAATTTCTGATTTTGTTTTCCAACTCTTTCCCTTATGGGTTAAATAGCTTGGAAACAATCTGACCTTGAACTGGAAAACTCAAGGCATGCCTCATCAATGAGCATTTTGGTGACTGGCACTTGAGTGTTGTGCGAGGTGCAAATGCAGTGCAGGTCACTGCAATGATTAAAAGGTGACACTGGTTAATGGAGTCTGTGAAAGCTGTGTGCCCACAGCAGCTTCTTGATTATGTGTTAAAACTGTCCAGCACATCTAAACTTCTTGCTGTGATAAGTAGTGTTTGTGCAGACAGGTATTCTACACAGTCAGATTGCCTCCAGGACAGAAGCAGAAATTTCCCCTTCCCTATCTAGATTGCTGCTTCTAGAAACTATTCCTCCAAGTTTTTGGTTCTGCTAATTTAGAAGACGTTGTAATTAGGAAAATTCAGGATGAGAGGAGATAAAAATAGAAGCAGGAGATGAGAAAGAAGAAAAGATCTGTATAAAGTAAGGAGAAATGGTGCAGTATCAGGAATATAAGGAGAGATGGTTATTGATAGACTGGCGGAACGGTGTGGAATGGGTTTGGAACTAACAGCCATCCCTTTGAAGTGTTTTTGTCCTGGTTTTATAAAAATTATGGCTTGATTATTTTGCTGCCTTAGACTGAAAACTAGATTTGAACAGCCTCTGTTTTCTTCCCTTCTTATTGATTTGCCCACAGTGTTCTGAGTTGGGTACTGAGAAACTGTAGCTCCCCACTGTGCAGAAAAACAGTTTTAAGTTTCTTTATATTCCTCTGTCAGTTACTACACACTTGCACAGATTCTTAAGGAGTTCTGTAATATATGGGAACAATGATCTCGTTTAGATTCTTATCCCCAAAGTTTTCAGCATCCATAAGGGGGCAAAATCCAACTTTATCAGTTGGAATAGACACACAAAGAAATGTTTGCTTTGATAACAAAAGAGGCTCAGTGCTCACAAAGATTTTCTGAAAGGATTTTCTTCTAGTTAGAGTGCACAATTTGACAGCTTCAAAATAACGAATACTATAATATATTGGTAGTTTTATTCAGAGCTTCAGCTAAAATGGCACAATCAATGGCTTTAGCAAGTTTTAAATAGCCTCTGTCTGATCGTAGCAACAGATTTCTGCTAAGTAGGAGGATATAACTCAGTGTGTGCTTACAAAAATAGGAAAACTGCTTTTGTCTCAGATGACTCCATGGTATCTTACATGTTTGCATCTCCTTTAGATTTACTGTAGCTTAACTGTTTAGATTATGGGTTTGATTTCATAAACAAATAGTATATGGAGCATTTCTTTTGGAGGTCACTTTTCTGAATGTGTGGTACCAGCAAAGACCAGGCTGACTTCCCACTTCGGTGCCAATGACTAAGTTGTCCCTGTGGAGAGTCCAAAAGATTCAGTAGGCATAAAATTGACAGTTTTCTTTTTCATGTTGTTTATACTTGCATTTTGTTAGTATTGCGTTTGAATTTTTGATTAAGCTTTTACTGAATCCTTGTCTATAATGACAGTTTAATTTTTCAGAAGATAAATTGAAGTGGCGTATACAGTAAAATAAGTTTTCAGCAGCTTAGTGCTAAATGTTTGCAGCTTTAGATGTAGTTTAATCACATCTACACTTTATGAAAAATGTAAATCTGCCGTTCTCTAAGGAATGTTTCTTAATACCTTTAATGTTTATCATTGTACATGGGGAAGATATACATAATCCCTCTGTGTTAGAAAGACCCGTCAATTTAAATTTATTAAAGATTACTTTACCCTGTCAGAAGCAAAGTGTCCTCTAAATCCAGTTCCCTCCCATGAAAGCGTGAGAATTTCTCCACTACTTGGGGTCTGTGCAAATCATCTGCACTACAAAAGAGCCCCGGCTTCTTCCATTTTAGGAATCTGGGAAGGGTAAATATTTAGAAGTGCTGGCATAACAATAGCAGAAGTAGAAGGAAATTAAAGTTTGGGATCCAGTGCTGAAACACATTTGGCTTAAACTTTTGGTGAAGAAAATAAAAGCTTTTTAGTAAATTGGTGAAAGGTTACAATTTTCAGTGTTGGAGTATGGAATAATCAGAACTGTTCTTTGTAGAATAAACTACCCAGTTTTGAAAAGGTGTCCTTTTTAGTTCGTGTTTAGGCTTTTAAAACTTCTTTTTTTGGTTGTTAGACCAGAGTGTGTTGTTGTTCAATTCCTTTCTGACAGGTTGCAGGAACTAGTATTTCTGTGAGCAAATACTGGCACTGTTAAGGGAACAAGGCTCTTTATGGAAGACTACTGCTGGTATGAAAACTTCTTGAATGTAAAGCACAGAGGCTGTATGTTGAATGAATATATGAAGTAGACTGAAATTAAGACTGTGGCATAGAAATTGATTTCATTATAGGAACTCTGGTGTATAGGTTGCAAAGTCATTTGTTCTATGAAAGATTTTTGTAGAATCTCTTAGAGAATTTTCAGCATCTGTTGTTTTCAACAGCTGTTCAATATTGAGCAGAAAGATTCATCTGTCCTCTGAATGGCAAGAAAAATGTATTCTTTATCTTGATAAATTCAGTTGAGCTTGAGTAACTCTTCAGATATTAAAACCAGTTTTCCTGGTGTGTTTCACTTATCTTTGGGAGATTTTTGGCACTATGTTCAAATACTTAAACGTGTCTAAAGACTGAAATCTGTTCCTGCCAAAATTTGCTGTGTGACTTATGAGCTTATATAAAGACCATTTTAGTAACTTAAGCTGATACTTGGCTTGTGTTTGTGCAAGACAACTCGAAATAATCCTTTAACTTAATTTTGAGCAGTGCTATGTTTTTCAGAAAGAGGCCATATAGAGTTGGCTGGATAAAGGGAACTGAACTTCTGGAAAAAACTTCTGGAAAAAATGTTTTGAAATTAGATTTATTTTATATTTTGATTCAATTTAAAAGCTAAAACAAAAAAAAATCTGCATCTCGTTGTACAAGGAAGTACAGTTTAATCTCCACAGGTAAGAGACCCTGTTTGGGTAGCCTTATCTGATGTCTCAGTGCTCTGAGCTCTCAGTCAGCTTGCTCTAAGTTGTATGGGTCTTCAGAAAAGGCAGGTTTCCAGTTCTGTTGGAAAGTTGTCAAACTTTACCATCACCATCGTGTTTTTAATAGTATTTTTTTCATGTCCCTTCCTATAATTTTGATTTTTACAGTTTCCAGATGGTAGATAATTCAGCGCAGCCCCTGACTGAGTTTGTTGAATTTCAGATCACCTAATGTCTTGAAGGCTAGCAGAAGTTGCTTTTCAAGAGGAGCTGGACCCCTGAAATAGAGCATAATGGTATTTGGAGATAGAGTAATTTAGACCACTCCCAAGATTTCAAAGCCTCAGTTTCCGTATAAATTTCCCAGCATTTTGGTTAACAAATATTCCTATAAGTAGGTATCTCTAAGTTTCATTTCCAAGATGAGAAACACTTCAGTGTTGAAGTGCCTGTCCCTTCTTGGCTAAATCTTACTGAGAGTAGTTTGCAAATTCTGTGAATTGGAACAATTCAAAGAAATTCTTACTTCAATGAGGTCATTTGTTCAACCTAGATACCTGAAGAGTGTGGTCATTTACTCAACCTAGACACCCAGCACCAGGAGGTAGTTGAATAATGTGATCTTACTATCTACCACAAAGATACAAGAACTAGCACAGCATAGATCATGTTACTTGCTTTCCTTGTTCAGAATCAGATGTGCCCTAAGCAAAAAAAGGTGATACAGAATCTTGCAGTTGATAAATCAGGCACTTTTTCCAGCCTTTTGCACCATTATTTGTTATGGGTATGTTTAGTTACTGCATGAGATATATTAGTTATTAAAACAAACCCCCTTACGATATTAGGAAGAAAAAAGAAATTCAAAAGGAATTGAATTTATAGTCAACTGAATTTAGACCATGAAACCTGCCCTCTGTGGTAGGTTAGTCTCTTAATTGCAAATTAGTATCAATCTGCTTCAGATTCAGGGTCTCCAGGAACTGTGGAATTTTGGGAAAAGTTCTGAGGAACTTGTGACCAGAGTCAGTGGGATTCTATGATCTTTGCACAATAGTGCTCAACTGGTAAAATAAATCATAACAGAGCAGGTTTTAAATCTATTTAAGGCTTGTGAGACTATGAGAACTTTATTAGGTTCCTGTTCAGTAAGAGTGAACATGGCTCAGTTGTGAGAGGTGACCCTCATTTTAGTGTAAGATTTACCATGACCGTTTCATGGGGTGTTCCATTTCTTCCCCAGTAATTCAGTTATAGCACCATTTTACCTGTCAATTCCTTATGAACCATTAGAATTAAAGGTGTTTATTTTACACTGTGTAAAAACAGACATTTCAAAATGGTTTTGGCTAGAGTGGAAAGGCATTACTTTTGGGAATTCTTGAAGTAACTTCTGGCAAACTAGATCAGAATTTAGGAGGGACAGTAGGAACGAAGGCTCTCATTGTGTTTGGGAGGAGTGGAGGCCTTGGTCTAAGCAAATGTGACTCTCCAATGCCCTTGGGTCCCAGCAGCAAGGCAAACTGGTGTGCTGGGGAGCAGAGGCTGTGCCCAGTGCTGCTCCTGCCAACGCCCCAGTGTCCAAGTTCTTGCAACAGCAAGACACGAGTGGCTCCAAATGCCCTGCAAAGCTTGGATGTAATTGCCAGGCAGCTGTGTGATAACTCTGAGAAAAGGAAGACTTGGATTTAGTGCTGAAATCCATCTGAAGGATTTCAAGCTGAGGTTTCTCACCAAGTGGTGGACTCTTAACTACTCAGCTGTTTACTGGGTTGGGATCAAGGGCATCCTTTGTACAACTAGGAATGTAAAATTTACAGGACCAGAGGAGGGAGAGCATGAGTGAGAGAAACAGGACTTTATAATCCAGTGATGAGGTCACTTCCCTGGAAGGGGGAAACACAGGCTGGACTTTGAGGACTGTGTATGTATTTTACATGAAACAGTGCGTAGAGTTTATTAACTGTCTTGGAAGATTGAGCAGAACTAAGCATAGCCTATAAAGTGGAGAGTTGAAAAATTTCTGTCTAAAGTCCTTCATCAATAATTGAATGAAAGCTTAAAATGGCAGTAGTAAACACAGAAAGAAAATAAGTTTTTTGTACATGTGGTTTCTTTTTTTTCAGATTCTTGATATTGCAAAATTGATTCATTTCATAACAATTTTATGTGGTGAAAGCTTTTGTTTAATCCTATTTTAAGCCTCTGTTTAATCTTATTTTAAATGTACTAATCAAGCTACAGTTTGTGTACTTGCCAGAAAAATTATTCTTAATTTGTGTAATAGTTTTAAGAGAAATGAGCATATTTAAAATCAATAGAAATTCTACATCCACATCTGTGGATATAAAATGTTGATGTAATAGTGGTGCATGCCAAAACTCTTGTATTTCTCAGCTTATAACTTCAAAGTGAAAAAATGAAAATGTATTATACTACAGTGCATGACTAAATTAGGGTATTAAAACAGGTTCTTTGTTATGTTTACCTCTAATTTAGATGGTTTAAAAAACTCAATTGTTATTAGCTAAATTTCCAGTGGCAGTTTTAGGTTTCTAGGAAGCTCCAGTGACCTCTGTAAAGAGGTAATTCAGTGAACCTGTCACTAATAATTTCATTCTGCAGCTAATAGTAATGAGTTTAATCCAGAAATTATGAACTGGGCCCCCTTTCCCTGAGGGAAGTATTTCTTTCCACCTTTAAATATAAGGAGGAGTGAGCATAGAAAATTTAACAGAACCTGGCTGTTCCTTTAATTTTGAAGTCATGAGGCTTTTGTGAAGTACTGTGCAGAATCCAGGAATGCACAGCACAATTTTCTTTGAATTACCTCCCTCTGAAGGCAGACAGATGTTTCACCCCTGCCGTTTTTCTGGAATACAACTTTATCTGCTGTCACTCTCGTGTTTACCCGCAGCCCTGCAAACTAGTTCCTGATTGCTGGTGTCTTTTGGAACTGTTCTGTGCACAAGAAGCCTGACTGTTCTCGGCCCTGCTCTGACTGATAACCTGAAAAGTATCGATGCTTCTGCCCGGTGTTTACAGTAGCCATGCAAGTGGCTCAGTAATGCAGCACTTGTGAAGAAAGTCATAGCAGATAATGATGTCGTTGAACTGTTGACTTGTTTTCTCTGAAAGAAAAAGTGCAGTCATTCAACAAGAAACCTGGGAAAATGCCGTCAGTGCCTTTACCAGTTGTACCCCACTATGTTTTGGTATTGAATTAGAATGCTAATCACTGAGTTGTTTTCCATCTTGTCCTAATGAAAGAAAGTCCTGTATGTAGGGGACTGGAATTTCAGTTTGTAAGCATTTTGAGCACAGCCCTTTGTTTCTGCTTTGTTATTTCTAGTTCAGCAATAACTTGTTTTACAGAAAACTTACAGCCAGAGATTGCGCATCATGCTTATCCCTGCAATTTGCAGTTCTACCTTTTAGTTATATTCTGTGTACTGCATGTTTTTCTTAAGCAGTTTTTTAACTGTGTTAACTGTTTTAGTCCTCTGTATCAACTGTAAAGCCTATTGCTTTTGCAGTATGTACTCTAATATACACATTATATGCATACGTTCTCCTAAGTGAACCTAAATCATCAGTGCCACCGAAAGAAATGCATCTCCCCCATCTGAATTAGCCTTGCCTGCTATAGTCACCATCCTTATGCCAGCAAACAAGTTTATGCAAGTACATGGGGAGTTGAATTTAGACAGTTTATTGGGATGAAAACTGTTCTTTGAAGAGGAAGTGTGTGGGTGAGCGTGATGAGCACATGTTCGCGTGATAGGCACTTGCCTCTTAAAATTACCGCCCAGCTCTGAAATTCTTTGTCCTCTGACCTTGGCCCAAGCATTCCAGGTTCCTTTCTCTCCCTTCTTCCCAGCCCCCCTCCCCTTGATGTGTGCAGCTTGCTCTCACCCCTGGTTTGTAATGTGCCAGTAACCAAAGAGCTCAAGGGTCAGCTGTCCCCACTTGCCGTGCACAAATACTGTTGGTCCTGCCTGGCATCTCACACTCAGTTGTACTGGAAAGGTGGCAGGAACGCTGACTGATATTACAGTCTCCTCTAATGCCTTCAGTAACTGATGTGCCTTTGCCTGTGAGTACTGTGACCAGATCCATGTGATACTTTTTTGTTCACTGTGAGGAAAATCATGGATGTGTCATACAAGTATGAAGAACAAGTCATCCAGAATTCATTGGGATGCTTCCCTCAAGGTTAGGTTATTTTTGTCTTTGTTTCTAAAGCAAACCCTTTGGGAAAGATTTTCTTGCAGTTAGATTTATACTTGTTTTGGAAAGAGCATATGCAAAGATTAATATCTTCTGACAAATAGAGCAATGTTACTGCGGCTGGTCTTTCTTTTTAAAACCTGATTGAGCTGTGAGTTCTTGCTGGGAACGTCAGTATCTTTTGCATGCATTGTTCATAAAAATGATATCTGGCAGGTGATTGTTAAATACTGTAGACTAAACAAGGGTATTCCGTGAAATAAGATTTAAAATTATAAAAAGAATATTCAGGTTTTAATATCTGAACTCTTGCTATAAAGGGTTGATGGCTTGGTAGTAAACTGACTTCTTAGCTTTATTAAAATTAGCAATGCCAATGCGCTGGAACAGGTACACAGCCCAATTAAGTGAGCTGGAAGGGAGGGAACTGCAAAATGACCAAAGTTCCCTCCTGGCCATGGAAGGGCTGTGCAGCTGCTGCTGCCGTGGGGCAGCCTGGAGTCTTTGACAGCTGTTGTTTCCTTGTCTCCATGTCTGATATAGAGGTGGTTTGCTGGTGTTAACTTTGTACAGCTGTGGTACTGCTGGCATATACCCAGTCACTCTTCTTTGCCAGGATATTAAAAACAATCTCCACACTTGTAGTCTCTAATGACCAGAAGTGACTAGTGTTCTCTCAATTCCCATACCCTGGTTTCCTTTGCAGACTGGTATCAGACCTACTGCTTCAGAGTCCTGATTCTCAAATCCTGGGTACAGAAAGAAAGTATACTCCTAAATACATTTCAGCACCTGAGCCTCTTTACATTCCTTAATTCTTGTGCAAAAAGAGTTCATCTGATACTACAGTTCTTGTAACCAGCAGAGAACCAAATCTTATTCCAATGAATCTCTTAGAAAGTGAGCTTGTGTAGCCTGTATTTTAATTGGATGAGTAGCCTCTAGTAATTGGAAAGAAACAGTATTGTGCAACTGAATTTCTACATACATCACAGACTGTAGTAATCCAGTCAAAGTCTGCTCTTGAATTCCATCTTTAAATAGGTATCCAACTGTATTTACTGAATATGGATCTCAAGAGGCACCCTTAGGTTTGAAAAGCACTCAAGTACATAACTTCAGACATTTTGGTCAATACTGGGTCATCTTCAACATAAAAATCTGGTTTGTTAAATGGACCTCATGCAGTGAAGTAATGTATTCTGGGTTTGTAATGCAACTGTAATGCAATTTTTGTGTGCTTTGTGCTTTTCCAAAGGGTTTTTTGATTTGAGCATTGATCAGGAAGATATACAATTGCAGTTTTGTACTGACAACACAAATTTTGTACTGTACAGTCAGAACTGTCTGGCTCCAGGGAACCTGTGCACCGCAGAAAATGCCAGATCAGTTTTTTGAGAAGACACGCCTCGCTACCCCTGGGCATAATGCAAAAGAAATAGAGATAACATTAAAAAACACCAGAGGGGAATGTTACATAGGGGTTTCATAGTTTAAACTTGTCTCAAGGTTTTTGCCTTAGAGTAGCAGGTGAAACAGAAACATATCAAGCTTGATGAACAGTTTTGGAAATGATGTGACTTGCCTGTGATAGGCAGTAACTGTATTTTAGTCTAAACAGTGTGAAATCAGAGGGTCCTGGAGAAATCTGACATCTCCTTCTTAGGCTGTGGAGGTCGGGGCTCTGAAAGGTCTGGTTCTTGATTTATCTGAATGTATGAGGAATTCCCAGGCTCACATCTCTTTGCTAAGAGATAGCCAGAAAAGATTGACTTCCCATTGCAGGGGCTGTGTTTGGGTAAGCCTGTGGCAGGCAAGCAGCCTGGTGAGCAAACACTGAGTTTGTGCTCAAATAGCATTTTCTCTTGCCTGGTCTGTCAGGCCTTCGTTAGTGTGTCAGTAAAGCTCACATCAAATAAAAGGTCCTCTATGGGCTCTAGCAATGCTTGTTTACTCCAAACACTTAGATCTTTCCTTTTTTTCTGAGGAAAAAAAGGTTAGCTTTGGTGCTTATTCCACTTTCCTAATGAAGAGAGGTGAAGGTGTGATGTTGGTTGTGCACAAAAGGAGGGGGAGCTCTTTCATGCATTCTTTGAAGGTTTAGGCAGTTATTTTTGAAAATCTTTTAGAAAAAATTGAATAAGAAGCTGGTAGAGATTTTCTCTCCTGTTAGTTTTACAAATCCAAGGGAACTAGGCTAGGTTGAAGGTTGAATGTGCAATAAGTAGAAGAAATGTTTCAGAACTACAGTTGTCACATAGTTTGTTCTTAAATTAATAGTAAGAACCTTCTACTTAGCTGTGTAAGTGAATGAAGTGAACAGTGAAATAAATAGTTTTCTGATATCTCCAGCATAAAAGTTTATTTACACGCAGCTGTTTATATTGCATAAGCATTATATGGCAATACTTATGCAGTAACAATCAATATTGATGTTACATTTTTAGTTTCCAACTAAATTAAGTTTGAAACAGTGGTCCCTATCTTAAAAGTAATTGATACCTTCTGAAAGAATCGCATACATTGCAAGACTTTGCTGTTTCTGGACTAAGAATATGGATCTGAAAAAAGTGACTTTTCCTTTGCTTCCCTAACTGAAATGGAAATAGTGGTATTTGTGGTTTCTGGACCGCTGCTATATGAATTTCTCCGAATGATGGGAGAAATGCAGTTCTTTATTATTTCTTTGATTATAGACAAGTTAATCCTAATGTGGTGGTTGCTAAAACACACAATGTATTAGTAAAATACATTTCTCCTGTTGTGGAAAAAAAATTACACTGCAATAGTCACTTTCACTACCATCAGACTGGTGGTTGTAATTTAAGTACTGGTGCTGTACAAGTGGTAGAATTACTGCTTTTTATGTCACTTGTTTATTTTATGTTCAGATAAAGCATTCTGTTAGTTTTTCCCTCTGGTCAGTCTGGACTATTTTACAAGTGACATTATACATGTGTGCACTTACATAAGGTACACTTAAGTTTAGTTACTTCATAGTGGAAAAGGTACACCTGTGAGAAAGGAATGTGAATGAGGAAAATGTAACTGTGTGTAAACATGTTTATGCAGCTGCATTTTAATGTAACTTATTATTGGAACACTCTGTTTAGAGAATCAAACTTTTACAGCTGAAGACAAGCTATTAAAAATTCCTTCAAAACGTTGTAAGCTGTAGATAAATCAGAAGTATAGATATTCAATTCTGCTTCCAAATTTATTTGTATTTTTAACAAGTTTTCTTCGTATTAGTGTCTGAAAACTATTTGAGATGCTAATAAAATGGTCTTATAAACTTTCCATATTAAAGCTTTTTTGCAGAGTATTAAATCTAATGCTTTCTTCTGTTTTTCATGATTAATGCACAACTTTGGTTTTTATTTTAGTAATGTAAATAATTTCATCCAGTGTGGAGAATTTTAAAACTTAATAGCTTTTCAAGGCTTTTGTGCGACGTGGTACTTGAGTTACTGTGGAGCCTCAGATATGCATTTCAATTCAGAGTACATGTTGTTTGGAAACATGGAAAATGTAAGGTTTATGTCTGTTAGATCTCCACTGAAAAAAATCATTAAATTTATGTTAGTATTTCTGCTCTGTAAATAGGTAAAACAAGCCAGTCTTATAAAACTCAGCCTTCACATGATCTGATTTAAAATATCAGGATCTCAATGAAAAAAGTTGGAGAAATGCTGCCAGTGTCTTGTTTCAGTTGGGGGAGGAGGGAAGGCTGTAAAATGTCATTATCATACTTCGCAAGCTTTTTAGAAAAAAATCAATAAAGGAAATAGTATAGAATCAGGCTGTATTTGTTTGCAGATTCATACTGAACTGACTCTTTCATTACGCTCGGGACTGAGAGGACATTGTTCTAGGCACTTCATGGACAATGAAAGACCCTCTTTGCCCCCAGAAATTTATTTCTGTCCTTTGACTTTCAATATTATTTAAGCTGATGTGACCTTAAATGTCCAGTTTCCAGAATACTGAAAAAAATGTATTGATATGTGGTCAATAGAATGTAGTATGTGGAGTTTAAATTTTCCAAATCCAAGCCAGATGTCCTCTACATATCTTAAAAAACCTGAACAAACAAAACAAACAATCCCAAAAAGCAACCACAATGAATAGAGCATGATCAGTGAGCAGTCTTAACATTTTCCCTGTCACTAGTGCAGGAGAAAGGCTGAGAATTGAGTTTACAGGCTGAAAAATCTTAAAGCCTTGCAAAGTGGTCTTTCTTGAGGTTATCAATTATGAAAGATTTTGTGATAAAGTATGGATGAGTGGAAGCTGGAGAAGGACAGTCAATTTACTTCACGTCATCTATTGATCAGACAATATTTCATCCTTGTGGAGGCAGCAGTCTGAAAATGGAGAACTCTACTTAAGGCTCCTGCCATAGGTATATGATGATACACAAGCAGTTTTGCTTACATCAAAACCTATATTTATTTATAAGAAGATCTCTCTTCTACACTTCAAGTGGAAGAAAAAAGAGTGTATGGAAGAATACCAGTGTAAGAGGATGCAAACTTTTATATTTAATATCTTGAATTTCAGTTACTTCCTTTTCTTCATCCTGTATCTCAAATAGACCTACAGATTGAAGTGCCGGGTTTTCATTGCTGGATGCTCTTGTTTTTATACTTCACAATATTGTCTTTCATCTCTGGATGGGTAGTGCAGGTTGTGAATTAACTTCAGTGCTCATAGGCTTCTGAATGCCAATTTTGAGTGTTTCCAACTCCATTTCCTTATGGACATACCCGTTCTCTTTTCAGACAGTTTATGCCTAGGAGCAGACAAATCCCATTTGTGTGGCTGCAGTCTCAGATAAATCAGTTTGTGTCTTTGCCTCATATTTCTGGGCCCAAGAGCATTTGGGAGCACTATGTAGGCACTTGGATCTCTCTGCAGGTTGTCAGGTGTGAGGATCAGTGGCAGTCTAGACCTAGTAATCTCTGATGGTTCAAGCTGACTCAGCCCAATTAACTTTCTAATACAGTGCTGGTGTATCCCATGTCCTCCTAGAATCTGGAAGTTCCTGCTGTGTGCCTCTGAATAATTAAAGTAGGTGCTACTATCTTAGTATTACCTTAAGTGTTGCACAAAAATGTACTTTAGTATGAAAAGTAGTAAATGAATGGTTGGTCTCTACCATATTTCTCCTGCTACGTTGTTTATTTTAAATGGCATTTGGTAAATTGCCTACTGCAAGTACTGTGCTGTGGCATCTGAGAGGCAACAGAGACTATTGCGTCCAAGAAAAAAAACCCACCAGCCAGGAAATTCTGTAGGTGGATAGGAATTGTAATAAAAATCCAGTGTAGCTGTAATAAAATATGAGCTGAGTGCATGTGCCACGTGCAGAACTCATTTTGTCATTTTAACCTCTAATTGGCTATTTTATTCCATATTCCCTTATCCTCCCCAGTTCATTAGCAACTCAGCAGAATTTCTACAGCCCCTGTAATGCCTTCTGTCTCATTTTCAAGGATTTTGGAGGCCTCTGCACTTTTTCCCTGAGCACTTGCTTAGTCCTTCAGCATCAGTTTGTCCCCAGAACACCCAAGACTGCCACCAGCTATCATGTTAACATTCAGTGCTCAGAGTCCTTCAGCTACTTTTGAATCTCTCTCTAAGAGAGTGACACTGTGACA
The DNA here is from genome assembly GCA_013400975.1 of Atrichornis clamosus. Taxonomy (NCBI): domain Eukaryota; kingdom Metazoa; phylum Chordata; class Aves; order Passeriformes; family Menuridae; genus Atrichornis; species Atrichornis clamosus. Next base: position 45,192 of record WBMZ01009034.1, read on the forward strand.
AGAAGAACCTGTGATTAATGTCATATTGTGCTCAGAGAGGCAGGTGAAGGCATTCACCCAGGAAAAGGTGCAAGGCGTAGCTGCACCTGTGGTGGTTGAAGGGTGGCAGCTTGGTCACAGCTCTTGATCATGGGCAGCCAGAGGTAGAAGTGGCTGGCATTTGATGGCATTGCCTGATGCCTTCAGTTTAGGAGAGACTATGAAGGGGACACGGCAAGTATTGCAGCTCTTTATATTGTGTTTGAAGAGAGAGAATGGTCAAGCTTCATGTATTACAACACAGTGTGTCAGCCCTACTTTGTAAATACAAGCTTCAGTTTTTTAGGCTCATCATCTTATACGAACTGTAGCTCATTTGAATCTCAAACATTGTTGTCTTCATAACTATTTACATTTTTCCTAAGTATTGTATATAGAAATGTGGGAACTGTATTAGTGTTTTTACTACTACTTGCTTTTATTTGTTAAGCATACAATGAAAAATGTTACTTTAAAATCCTCAGTAGAAAAAGTGCTGCTTATCATGATAGAAAAGTGGAAAAAACATCTCTTATGATAACTAAGTTAAAGAAATTTCCTTTGATCGGAACATGCAAAGTACTTATAAAATGTATGGGTAGATCCATAGGTAGATGGAACTTCCTCATACATTGAGGATAATACTGTCTTAAACCAAGGCTGAGTTTGTGCAGATGTCTTCCAGATTCCCTGCATAGATGCATTTCCAGGCAGTGATTAGAGCAGTGTTATTTATCCTCTTGAGGTTTCCACAGATCAAATTTGACATTCCTGCTCTGCCTTGAATCGCTCTAAATTCTTCCATCCTTTTTCACCTTTACAGTTTTCCTGTACCTGCACTCCATATGCCATAGAGCTCAGTTTTATTTTCTAATCACTTGCAAGTAAAGAAGTCAGCATTTGTCTGGTATTGCTGGAGATGAATGGTGGGATAAGAAGCAACATTAAAAGTGATGCAGAAGGGGTTGTTAAGTGATGTAGAGTGCTGGGAATGTCCAAGCTAGGAATATGCTGGGCGGACCCTGGACAACTAAGGCTCTTGCAGGGTTTGAGTGTAGCGTAGGGGAAAGGTTTTTCAGCATTTACAGTGTTGAGTTTGGTTTTCAGATACTGTAAAGGCAATAATTGAGTACGAGTCTGTAATTCAAATATATGATACACTATTTAAATCCCATTTGGACAAATACTTTTATTAAGCATAACTATGAACATTCATTATACATTCTTTTTACTGTCATCCTTGGGAACAAAGTATCTGCATTAAATTTATGTGCTAGGAAACTAAAACTATTTTCTGCAGTAATATAATCTAAGAGTTTTAATAGACTGTAATCCTTTAGATTTTTATAGTCTTTCTCCTCCTAGATATAACAGCAGTGAGCAAATATTATGTGCCTCTTGTCACTTCTTTGAAGTGGTTAGCAAATAAAAGATACAGTATCTGCAGTGAACTGATACACAGTAATATTTATACATTTAAGAATTACTTTTATTGGTAGGTATGTTTTTCAAAAATATGTGGAGTTCTGTGACTTCGGAAAAGTAACTTTGAGATTATTATTCTGATACTTCCAGGCTGTATTATGTGTGTCAGATATCCAGAAAGTGAATACTGTTTTGTAGTCCTACATTCATTTTGAATTATGGTTGAAAGCTGCTTTGTAGTAGTGCTGTTTTGCTCAATAAATATATTTGAGTTTCTTGTATAAGAACTGTCCTGGATCGTTAACACTGAATGGCTATACCTTGAATGGAAAGCAAGTTTTCTGTTAGAGAATCCATTAATGTTAGGAAAGCGATGTTTTAGATAGGATGCTGATAGTGTGGGGGAAGTGGAGACGGCAGCTGATGCCAGTGAAATTTTCCAGTTGAAGCTCAGAAAGTCAAGGAAGATACATGTGAAAAGAAAAGTTTCCCCTTAGAAGTGGAGAAGCAGGACAGTTTCTCGCCACCTGTTAAAGACCAGATCCAATGAGCAGGAAGAGCTGCCTTGTGTAAAAACTTGGACCAGAACTGGAATGCATAATTCTAAGGTCACACTAAGGGAAACTGAGCCTCAGTGTTTCCTTTGGTTAGATCTTTTGCTTTACAAAGAGTAAAGATGCTTATAGATGAGAAATTCCTTTTGCTCCAACCAGTTCAACTTGACCCTGATATCAGAGCTCCCTATTTCAGTAGAGGGTAAGGAGAACACTTCTAAAAGCCAGTCAGACCCCTGTGGATTGTATCTACTTTGGAGTTACAGGGGACTGATGTACAGGATCTGCCCCAGGAGGATGCCAGTTCTGAGGTTTGTATCTGAGATACCCAGAGCTGAGGAAAGACCTGAGTTACGTCCCAAAACACGAGGTTCATGAGCATGTGAACTTTAGTAGTTAGTTTCAGCATAATATCCTGGTGTACCACAGATTGAGACCAGTTTATAGCACTTCCTCTAGCAGGGTTTTAAGTTCCTCATAATACAGCTCTGCTAAGTGAAATGAGTACCATGTTCCCCACATTAATACTGAGCTCTTTTTAAAGTTGACTTACTACTTTATTCTTGAGGTCCTAGAATGGAGTTTTTAAATATCCCGACTTCCGTAATCTCTTTTTTTGTTTTGAGTTGTGAACCATGGATTTTTCAGCTTTTTACATTAATAGTCTGTAATAATTACATTTGTATTTATAAAGTCTTATAAACACTGTTATCTGAGAAGTATGGGGAGATGTTTATTTTTGAACTACCAGATGTTCAAGTACTTGGGTGTGGAAGATGATTTTTTATGTACAAATATCATAAATTCTGGTGGAGTAAAAGCTCTTAAATCCCAGAATCGTGTTTTGTTGCTGGAGACCTGTTAGAGATTTGTAGCCACACAGCCATATTTTGTAAGAAATGCCTGACAACCAAAGGATGAAGTAAGAGCTTGGTGGGACAAGCCAGTGCCAGGACGTAAGGAGGGCTGAAGTGAGTTTGAAAAGCACTCCCGATGACCCCCGGTGCTGCTTTCAGTCTTCCGCCTTCCTCAGCCCTTTCCATTTCCAAATGCCGGTGACAAGGTGATGCCACTTGCGCTTTCCACGTAGGCATGTGCTTGGAAGGCTGGCGCGGAGCCCGCGGGTCGCGCAGCCCCGCTGTGCGCCGGCAGGTGAAGCTGCAGCGCTCGGCTCAGCTCCGCGCCCCGACCCAGATCCAAGGGGGCTGGCACCGAGGGCGGGGAGCGGCCCGGGGCTCCCGCAGCAGCAGCAGGAGCAGGGAGGAGCCGGCGGGCGCTGCCAGAGCCCTGACCTGCCGCGGGGAGGGGCGGCCACGGCTCCCGGCGCGGCTCTCCCCGCTCAGGGCCAGTGTCGGGGCGAGCGGCGAAGCGGCTCCGGCTGCGGGAGGAGCGCCGCGGAGCGGGGCGATACCTGGAGCAAGAGGGGGCTGCCGCCTCCTTCCTGCCGATCTGCCCCGGGTGCGGCTGGTGAGTGTCGGGAGGTGCGTCCCGTGGGGTCGCTTCGGACCTGGCCGCGCGTTCAGAAAGCGTGGGGATGGAGGTTTAACTTAGTGTATTTACACTGCGGTGCTACTCTGTAAGGCAAGTGGACTCCTGGGCTTGTGAAAGACTTTTCGGCTGAGTAGAAATGCCGGAGAGCTTAGCACGGGACCTTGTCAGCGCTGAAGAGCCTGGTGAGAAAGCAGAACAGCCCCCGACTCGAGATCCGGCTCTTTGAACAGATGCGCTGTGATAAAAGTGCTCTGTGAGGTTTATCATTTGACCTTCAGAGCGCGGCTCAGCAAATGGGAGAATTCAAAACGACTCACGCTTGGGAAATGAAGCGGAAAAAAAAAAAATAATTCTTCCATGTTCAGCTTTCAAAAAAAATTATTGCTGGACTGGTAGTGTAAAACTCCTTTTTCTGTAGCTAAATGCAAAGAATGTTCTGTGTTTATCAAATAGGTGTGACTGCCAATATGTACCTGCCTCATGTGCCCTGACATTCTCAGTGTTTGCCTTCTTTAATGTACTGTAATGGTAAAATTATATTAGTGCTTCTATTAAAATATGAAGAAAAAAGCTATTATTAGTAACAACTCTTGTTACTATGTTACTATGTTCAAACGTAGCTTTTAAGTTTGGACAGAAAACAAAAAAATCTGATCCTAAGCAGATGGTTGAGAGGTTTCTTAACCTCTTATATAATGCTAATATGTTAGGTATAGCTGGGGCTGTATCTTAAAGAGTGTTGCTTTTGTGTCCCTTTACAGCTGTAATAATTTAACTGTTAATCCCACAGCTTGATGAAGTAAAAATCTGTGGAACTTTCAATGCAAGTAACTCTTTTTACATCCAGAAAGAGACATATTTTGGTTTCCCTCCCCTCTGTGTAAGCAGGATTAGAGCTATTTTGGATCAGAATATTTGCAATTACAAAAACTTTAAAGTCTTTCATATGGTAATGGAAAGTCGGTAAGTTGTGTAAGTAAGATTTAGTGCGATGACAGTGTGGCAGTTGTAAGCAATGTTCGGGGGTTTTTTAAGAGCTTTCTGGGCTCTTAAACTGTGCTGAAGTATACCTGCTTTCCAGAACTATGCACATTTTTTCTTGAAGTAGTATGGGTCCAATAATTTCTGCTTGTAGCTATATCTCATTCCAAAACTCGAGTATTTGAAGCTTTTGTAGACTTTCTTAATACATTTTTTTTACATTTCCCCCACATAGATATGCTGCTTTTTTTTTTTTTTTCATAAAACTTTAGGATCATACAAAACTTCTGGAAGAGAATTCAGGGCTCCTTGTTGTTGCTTCTGTCTATAGTCTAATTATATTTATTGGAAACTTTGACTTTAAAAATACTTTGTCGTTAAAGCACTGCAATCAATTTCTGTAGTCAAAGCCCTGCAAATGATTGCTGGAAATGGTCTGCTGTTGTTTTGCTCTCTGTGCCAGGAGAAGTAACTTTCACTTAAAAGAAGAGCAAAATCTGTTTCTGAGGGTCTGAAGAATAATGGGTTTCCCACCCTTTGCAGTCTTTCCCAGCTCCCTCACCCCACAGCTGTCACTGGTGGGTCAGTTCTTGTGCCAGCTTGGCAAAGGTGGTTTGCCAGTGCCCGTCTGTGCATGAGCTGTGGTCCTGGCATGCTGACATCTGGAAAGTCCCTGTCACAGGAATTGCAGTTCCCGAGCCAGCCTGTGACGCAGGAAATGAACTCATGGAGTCTCAGATTCGGGACAGGACAGCTTTGCAACCTTACAGGCTGTGAAGATGGATGGCAAGGATAGCTGGCTCTCAAAACACTTGGAGGAGGGGAAATTTCCCTTCTACAAACCTCTTCTGCTTCATAATTATCTTCTAACTGCTACCTCATGGTACAAGTACTTAAATTGCTGAAAATCTGCTTGTTAATAGGGTGACATTAGTTGAGAAAATGGGTATTTATAGGCTGTGCAGAAAATAAACCGACCATAATGGCATTTCTCAAAAATAGGAGCTACATTGTACCAACCCTCAAAGTGAAATGGCTGCTTTAAAAAATATATCAGGTAAACTTGTTTGTTGATGAAATAAGAATTCCCAAAGCTGAAACGCTTATATTTAATATACTTGAAATACCTGGGAGAAAAAAGCAAAGGACAGGGATGGCTTGTTCTGGTAAGCATCTGTATTTTGTACAGAGAAAGCTTTCCTAGGAAGACCTAGGGGTTAACTGCTGAAATGAAAAAGCGAGAATTGAGGTCTTGAGAGAAACCAAGCACCACATATGATAGCATTGGTGTAAGAGCTGGAGAATTTGAAAAATGTCTATCTGAGAGCCAAAAGGGAGATCAACAACCATAAAACATTAAAAAGCGGTTTGACTTTCTAAAGACCATTGCAGTAATAGATAACTAGACATTTCCCATGAAACACAGTATCAAACACCAGGCACCACCTGTTACTCCTCTGAGCACTGAGAAAAAGCAAAGATACAAAGAATTTTGGTAATGTGAAGGAGGAGAAACCCTCCTTAAGAGTGGCTGTGCACTGGCTGGCACAGCAAGCGAAGTCTGGAGAGGATTTAACTGACTTTACAGATTGTAAGACCGTGTAACCCATTTGCCACATTGGAAACCTTCAGCGTCCTAAAGAACTACGAGGCCATTATAGTATTTCATCTGGAAGGAGACTTAACAGGTAGCACTGGGATTGTTAAACGTTACTTATTTCAAAAATGCACTGCTTCTAGAATCCAGCTGGTTTAGATGAAGTTTTAACATGAAAAGACGTTTTTGTTACTTCAGACAACGTGTTCATCTCAGAACTATGATACTTTGTAGATGGCAGGTCTGCAAAGACCATGAAGCCTGGGCTGGCTCAGATAGTTGGGTGCTGCAATGCTGACTACAGCTGAAAAGCTTTAGATAACTTTTAAATGAAATTTGAGTTTTGTGCTACCTTAAATGAAAAAGGGAAGGTCTTATAACAGTTCAGTTTTGGTTTTGTGCAAGGTACAGATTTGGAGGGTTTTTTTTCTTATGTAGTTAAAACAACCCTCAACACTTGGCTGTTCTCTGTCGTCTTCTAAAGATCTGTAAATTATCTGTACTAATATACTAGGTTATACTAAATTTCCACTACGTCATTCACTCTTGGATTTGCACTTCTATCATTCCCAATTGCAAGCATTATAAGTCCAGATGGGATTCGTTGAACCAATGTTGTTCTAAGTCTGTTTTTTGGAGGGAGTTTTTTGTTTGGTTTTTTTTTAAAGAAACTTAAAGAAAAATTCTTTCAGTTGCAGCCAAAAGAACAGGTGAACTTAATCCAAGTTTGAAAAGAACGTGCTAGTTGGGGAGCACCAAATCCTACATAGTTTCAGTGTGGTACAGCATTTCTTTATTTTGTGAAGGGCTTGCAATGCAGATGGCAGATGTCTGGTGGGTAACCTGTGTTCATTGTTAGCTCCACAAATAATAGACAGATTACTCCATAAAACTGTCACGAAGTAACATTGCCTCTGCAGACCATGGTACTTTCCAGATATGACACTCTTCTAAGCTGTTGTTTTGAACTGCGTGGCTAAAGTCCTTGCTGAGCAGTTAGTGCTATCCACCATGCAGTAATTAAAGACAATTCTAGTTTTCTTCCATTAGTAGTCCAGCTGGCATAATTTCTAAATAGATGTTCATATTTAAAATACCTTGTGTCCAACTAGAGACATGGGTGCCTAAGTGGGATGTATTAAACATGTAGGTTAGCACTTTTTCTGATTGTATTTAATCTTCTGTTAAGTAGGGCTGCCTGCATTAAAACCTGTGTTTTCTACAACCTCGTTATTTGGAATGCCTGTCCACTTTTTCAAAGCATTCAGATGTAAATTGTCATAAGTCTGAAAACCCTACTCTCTTGCAGAATACCAGATCCTAAAGCAGTCTGAGGAATGCAGCAAAAATAAACTTCAACATTGAAAGATTTCAGAATTCTGAAAGATTCAATTTCCAAAGACTCATTTTTAGATTATTTTTTTTTCATTATGGACATGTTCTTTGATTTGCCGTGCTCATGTCATACTAAAATCTTACTGTGCTTTTGCTTGTTGCATTTTGACTGGCTTATTTGTTCATCCTCTAAAGGAAATATTCTTAGTTAAATGTTTCACTGGGCCATTGTTACATCTCTCATGAAGTTCCCAGTCCTGCAATTGTGGCAGAGGAGACAAAATGCAAAAGAGAGAAAAGAATATAGTCTAAGAATATATTTTGATGTGACAACTGCAGGTGAAGTTTTGCTGTCAGTGGATTTACAGTCACTTCTATAGAGCGTGGCACAAATGATGAACCATAGTACAGAACTCTTAATACCCTCAAACATGAGTGAAACAAAACTCAGATGACATTAGACTTGTCAAATTGCATAACTGTCTTACATTTGTTTAAAAAGTAGAAAAGCTACCAAACCAAATGGAAATGTACAGCCTCACTCACATTCTAGAGAACTGGTTTGGGTCCCAGTTCTTCTTAGCTGCACCTGAATAAAATAATTAATCAGATGGCTACCTTAGCATGCAAAGCAGTCTGTCTGCTATAATATGTCATTGAAAGAACTTCAAGGCAAGCAGGTGATTCCATTGCATTGCTCAAAGACTCCATGAAAATGGGCAGAACTCAATAGTTCCTCAAGGCTTAGGAAAAAAGAAAGAATCAGTTTGATCTGTTAAAATTTTTATAGTTTGAAGTGGTTCGTGAATAGCTTGTTCAACAGGAGAATGAAAGCAGAATTATATTGGTAGTGATGCTCTTTTGTGGTACTGATGATCTTTTCTTTGGATTTACTAGTTCTAAAAAGTCTTTCTGAAGATAGCGTTTAAAACAAAAGGTATGCAGGTAGATATTACGTCTGTTGAAAATAGAGCATTATGCCTTTGGTCGTATTAAATGGAGGCTGCTGAGCTGTCTGGAACAAAAGTTACAATTCCTGTGTCAGTGTTCCAAGGGGCACAGAGACACTGAAGGGCCCAAGCGTGTGTGTCTGTGCTGGCATTGCCCAGCTGCTGCGGGCACAAGGTAGTTTGTATCTCTGTTTGGCACGTGTGTGCCTGGCGCAGAGACGTGTGGTTTCCTTTATAAAGTGATTGAAAATAGCTACTAAAAATTGTTGTGTTATCTCAGTCACTGCGTGCTGCAAGTGTCCTGGGTTTACAGCAAAAGAATGGGGTGTCTGTCTTCCTGAAATGCCAGATATTTGCAGTGTCTCCGTACCTTCTTTCCAGTTATTACAGTAGACAGTAACTTTGGTCAGTGTACAGCAGTTTCAAGTGATGATATGGATGGGTCAAACTGACTTAGACATGTAACAGCATCACTGAGTGAATGTGAAAATAATCAGCCAGACATTCCTAAAATGCTGCCAGACACCTTGAGAGGAGTTTTCTCTGCCTTGATGTCCAGCTCTCACTCTGTCCACGTAGGTCTGAAGTTGCCTGCAGTGTGAGAGAAAACCAGACTGCTCAAACACAACGGTGTTTCATGTAACTTAGATGTCTCTTCAGACCAAAACAAAGTTTAGCCAGCCACTTGAATTTACTCTCTGTGCTCAGCAGAAAAGTCCTCCGTGGGCTTGACTTGCCTGGGCCAGGGGAGGGGGCACCCAACAGGAATGTGTGGAATTGAAGGCTGGAAAAAATTTGCTTGTCAAGCAGCATATTCTCCTGTTCTGAGCAGTTATCTAAATGAAAGTGATTTCCCAGGGCATCTGGCTCTGCACATGATCTAGAACAAATAGTAGGGGATTAATTTTCGTTTCAGAAGTGAGGGATTTAGTTGTGTCTAGGGGAGATGCTGTGCGGGGGGCTGTTAGGGGTAGCATTCCAGTCGGCAAAGCACTTTCTGCTCAGAATTAGCATTCAGGCAATTAAATAGCTCAGCTGGCTGGGCAGGCTTAGCTCTCTGAGCACTCAGCCAAGGTATCAGGGAAGAAAATGAGTTAGAAACTTCCTTGCTTATCTACCTTAATCTGCATGTTGTGTCTTTCTGCAGAGTTCGTTGTCTGTAATGCAAGCCTTGCAATTTGGACTTGTACTGTTATTGATTAAATTCGGTAATAAAAAGTAATGTTAAGTTAGCCAAAGCAGTTGTTAACTGGTTCTGTTTTTAAGCACGTGTTGATTTATTCTTCTAAGTAGTACATAATTAGTGTTTGTCTTCATTTCTCCTTTGTCCTCCTCCCTCCCCCCTGCCCATGTAAATTGAGGAGCAAACTATTATCTGAGCATGATGTTTGACCTTTCGTGTTATTTGTGAAAATAATGATCTCCAACTAACTTTTATATCTTACTGAAACAAAGTTATAGTTAAGATGGGAGAAATTGGCTGCTGTGAGCACCTCACACAAGTTTTGATCTTGAGCCGTGGTCACTTTTACAGTGTCAATAGTTCTCATTTATTTACGTTATGCTTGAAAAACTTTAGAAGAAAATCTTTTAATATCCTTTATTTACAGCACAGGACACTGCTGCCTTTAGAATACATGTCGCTTGGAAGCAAGAGCTTCTCAATCACCAGTAATTCAATCCTGGGATTATTTTTTTGTCAGCTTGGGAAAAACATGAGGTTGTGTTCTACCTTTTTAGATTCATAACGGTTCTTTTTGAGCTTCTGCTAAAGACCTAGTGTAGTATTCAGAAAATTTGATATATCTACTTAAGTGGTGTGATTGATTCAAATAAGGCGTTTCAAAAGAATTTCTTTCTAAACATGAATATGCCTTGTTTTCAATAGAAATTGGAAAGGAGGTTATTGAAACCAGCACATTAATGGTTATTAGACAATCTCTACTGTGTGGACCCGTCTCCTGCAGATTTTCAAAGCACACAGGCAAATTGCAGTACAAGGTGTGGATGGTTACACCATTTATACCAAAATCTGTTTTTGTAAGAAGTGGCTAAAACTTAGTCTTGTGCAAAATAATGTTGTTCCTGTGCATGTCAACCATTACGTGTTAGCTGTGACACAGACACTGTCAAATGTCTATTCATTTGACTTACAGTTTGGTTCAGTCCCTGAGAATTTACTTAACTTTGCTCTTAACGTTTTGCTGAACAAATGTAAGTACTTTAAAACATTCCTGGGACTGTGTCTGTGACGCCTTTCTATTTCCCTGTGTTTGAAAGATAAAGATCAGAGCAACCCTTTACTCACTGTGATCTAAAGTCATTTTTGAGCATCTGAAAACACTGCAGCTCTATAAACTTCACTCTATTTGTTTCGTCAGGAACATCACGTATCCATCTGGAACCTGGAGCATGGCCATGAGCAACGTCAGTGACTCTGTGGTTCTGAGCAATGGCAGCATCCTGTCAAATGCTACTGGCCCAGGTGTTGTAGCTAATGACGGAGACATCACGGTCCAACAGCTCCCATCCAAGGAAACACCAAGAACAAAACCAAGTCCAAATGGCTGCCTGCAACTTAATGGTACAATCAAGCCATCCTTTCTGCCTTTAGACAACCAAAGAACTCAGCAGATGTTGTCGCAATGCTGCCATCCTTGTCCATACCATCATTCTTTAAGTAGCCATAATAGCAAGCAAGAATGTCATTCCGTGGTTGGCAGCTCAGCACCTTCTCCTATGACCTCGTGCTGCATGCAGCCACACACTGAGTATTCAGCATCTCTTTGCCAAAAACACACCCCTGTATATCAGCCTGCCTGCTGTCTTCAGCCCTCCCCGTCCTTCTGCCTTCACCATCAGTGGCCTGACCATTTTCAGCATCAGCCAGTGCAGCAACACATAGCCAGGATAAGGTAAGCAGATTGCATTATTTGTTAGTTCTCAGTATGGGTAACCTTTTCCATAACTATTTTGATTTCTTACGAAACTAGAAGATCTAAAAGGAAGGTGAACCAAATTTCTTCCCCAGTGTTTTTACAGGTCAATCTTTGATGCATTACCAAGTTACTATTTCCACAAGAAACCAAGTCTGGAGACTAGTTTTGCTGGGCTACGTGAATATTCCTGAAGTGACTTAGTTCTTTCTGTGAAAAAAAAAAAGGCTGTTTTTTCTTCTTCTTGGGGATTGTTTGGAAGCACATTAGCTCTTTTACAAGGCACAGTGTAAACCTATATTGTGTAAAACAAACCAATACAGAGATAGCTAAGAATACACTGAAAGAACTACTCAAAATACATATTTCCTTTAAAAGATACATTGAAAAATACTTTCAACTATTGTATCCTTAAGTGTACTGGGTGTTTTTATTTTGTCAGGTCAGCTGCCTCAGTGGGTTGCCCTCATGTCTTTTCATTCTATGTTATCTGCTAAACTTACAAGTTGTGCTCAGATTGAAAAATGTTGGATTGTTCCAGGTTTTAGTCCTTTCTGTTCTCCACTCCATATCAACCTGCCTCTTTGTTAGCTTTGGAGTTCCAGTGACAGTAGTCCCAGCTATAAGGAGCAACAAACACAAGAGAAATCTTCTACAGCCTCCTGGTCCTGGGCAAAATCAATCAATCCAAGAGGCAATTTCTAAAAGCCAAATTCCCCACTGAAGGAAGACACTTTGAAGCTTTTAAGCAAGGTTATTTTTTTCTGACTTGCAATTGGGCCAAAAGGGGTGAGTTTTCATTGGAGCATTAAAAGCTACCCTTCTCCTTGTCCTCTAGCACCTGCATCCTTGTTCAAGAACGTGGAGCTGCAAGTACTTCTCAGTCAATTATAATGATTTTGTCTTGTTGAAATACATGAACTAATTTTAAACTCCTAAAAATATCAGACTGGGAAAAATATGTAATGTGGAAAAATTCTAAGTGAATAAAGCTTTTTTTTCCCCTAAGGTAAAAGCAGATGAAAATAAGGATGATAATACGAAGTGCAAATCAGCTTTCTCCTGCCAGTTATTCCACTTACAAATGGAAAAAACCTTAGTTGTCAGAACTGCTTACAATCAGACATGTTTTTTCCACCCTGTACTTGTTTAAATGTCAAGTAAAGATGTTTTATAATTTTGTATGCAAAGGTATGCAGGAAGTTGAACTATTATAGGATCAGTCATACTTTTCAAACTGTCAGAATGGTTGCACTGATTTCACTGTTTTTCTCTCTGTGCAGCAGAACTGTTAAAACTTCATCTGTATTCCATAGTCTTGAGGAAGGGGAAAAATACCATCCATAATATGGGTTTCTGGCTTTAGAGAAATAAGAACAGTGACAATTTCTTCTGGATATGGTAAAATAATGTTTAGTGTCACACATCACAAATACTAAAACTGTTTGAACTGCTCTGATTGGACTCTTGAGCCAAGATGCTTTTTTTCATCTTGCACTTCCTTGCCAGACCTTGCACTTCTACAGAAATGTACAGAAATTATAGATATGATGCAATCTGACCTTTAAAGCACCTATACTTACTTAATATGTGTTACCACAGTCTGCACATCCCTATCAAATGGTTACTGGACTGTTTCCATGCATTTTAACTCCTTAAACTGGCCATGGCTGCATTAATGGACAGTGCATATGTCTATTACTTGTGCTATTGGCATGGAACCAAAGACTTCTTTCTCTCGCCATAGTCTACAAGGTGTGTCTACATACAGTAGTCTCTCTTGGCATTGTGCAGTGCATCACACAGAGAGGCTACTGTCCGTGAAGACGTGTTGGGAGATGCTAAAAACAAGGAGCAACTGGATGCAGCATTGCAGGTGGATGGATATGTGCTCAGGAGGAAGCAAACTGCCTCATTTGTAGTTACTTGGCAGAGCTAAAAAGAACAGGTGATAAATGTGTGTTCATTTGTTACATGCTCGGGTAACTTTCTATAAACAGAAGAGTAACACTTAGGTGTTATGATACTTTTATGTGATCACTGTTCCACACTCTAATTTTATTGCAGTTTGAGTTTATAATCTATACAACAGCTTCTTTTCCAGATATTTTTATTACAAGGTTCATTGGAAATCATCCAGCTTTATAAAATGTGCGTGTTTTAACATGGTTATTTAAAATGCATGTTCTCATACAATACATTAATTAAATTCAGTATGTAGTCAAACTGGATTTAATTTTGGTTCTTTCTATTTTTTAAAAATGCAACAAAAGATTGTTGTAATTTTAAGAAGAGGGAAAAGATGTGATTAGCTAGAGGGAGGTGAACGCTCTTTGCAAACTGTATCACTGATGCTTACAGCTCTGGACAGGTAACCAATTGTTTCAGCACAACAGGTTTTGTCAGGTTTTGAACCCCAAGGCTTAGCATTTGTCAGTGACCTAATATTAAAGGAATGTGGCTCTGGTATATCACTGCAGATTGGAGTGTGTAAAGACAGATTGAAATAATGCCACACTTGTCCTATCCTCTTAAAGCTGGCTGGATCTGGAATTTTGGAGTGGGTTCAGCTTTGAAGTTTAAACTAAATTGCATGGAAATGTCATCTATACACCATATCTTGAAAGTCTGGGCAACAGTGAATTGTGATTTTTTTTAGGTTGGTGAAAAAGTCCTGTAGTGTGAAAGAAAATATTTTTAGTGTTTGGTGTTTTGCAACATGATTGTGGTAAAAAGTTCTATCTTAAAAGTAGGTAAAATAGGTCAACTGTTGGTCATAATGATTCTGATAATTTTTAGATATTTTTCTGAGGTTGGAAGACCTTGAGTAAAGTTTCTAGTGCTATGTTGTGCACATATTTAAGATCTAGTTCATGCAAACATGTTCTTACCTCCCTTTTCAGTGGCCACAATATCTTGACCACAAAAACACTCTTTGGGAAATTCTAGCCATCTCTCCATATCAGAATGTGGTTGACTGTGGATTTAATTTCCTTTCTAACCATTTCTAAACTTACCTGTTTGGAACATGCCATGTTTTGTCCTTTTCAGTACTGTTGGATGATTTTTTTTTTCCCTATCCTGCCCCTTTGGAGGACTCATGCTGAAGCAACCCTTTTTGTTGGAATGCACTTACGTATCTCAAGGAACCTGTGGGGCTTAGAGCCACGGGAAGGTGGGCAGGTACTGCCCCTCCTTTGCTGCCACCTGCTTCAGTAGTCATCAGCAACCCTCACCAAGGTGGAGTAGAAATGGGGAAAACCGACCAAGTAAGGCTGTCAGTCTGAAAGTGAAAGAAGCATGGAGATTGATTGATTCATGGGGACTGGAAGCACTGAGTTAGGAGTCACTAGGGAAGAGTAAAACTATGCAGCCCAGCAGCATGTTTAGTGGGATGAAAGGAGGATAAAATAAATGGTGAGCAGTTGCATAGTTCTCTAGGAGAACTAAATACTACAATTAAAAAAAAAAAACAAACCAGAAAACTCTTACAATCTTTCCTGGTATTTTTCAAAATCCCTTTTTCATATAGGAACGTATGTGTGTAAATAGGAGTGGAAGGGGAAGGATGTGCAGAGATCATTCCGTAGGTCTTCTCAGGACTGTGGAAGGCATGAAATAAGTGGTGGTGTCTCTGGTACCAAATTGTATTGCTTTTCCCAGATGTGTATGGGAAGTTCTTAATGGGAAAATGCCAGTTCAAAGCTACCTGTATGCTTGCTAATCTTGATGCCAACTCTTCTGGAATCTCTCTTTGGTGATAAAATTTGGAAAACTTAGGTCTGTGGACTCACAGACAAAAGGTAGGGGAGAAGAGGTCAGGGAGCTGCAAAATAACTGATGGCGCTGCTGCTAAGGAAAATGCTCCAGACTGCCTGTGTGTGTAGTGCTTGCACTTCTGCAGTATCAAACCAATAAATTCAAACAAGCACTCTTTGCTCAAAGTAAAGCTGCTTTATGTCACCTACTGTTATTTATGGTTTAAGACTGTTCTGCTAATGCTTTTGACTTAAGCAGACAAGTAAGGAAAACTGTTCTGAAAAGCATCTGAATTATCTGTGGTAAAAAAGACAGGATGAAAGGACATATGGGATGATCTCTCCATGATCATGTAGTCATCTCAAGCTGGAACATGAAAACAAAATCTGTTTAAAGCCTTACAGAGTCATTAGTTTGGCTAAAATTTAAGAATTCAGGATATATGTAAATTGGTCCTCATCCCCCACCAGCCTAGTTGGGAGGTTTTACTCACAAAGGTTAGTTAGTTTAAATTGCTGGCTTCAAAGTTTTTGCTCACTAGACCAATTTATATTCTAAAGAAGGCAAAAAAACAGTGTCAGGAAACTGGTAAAGCATTTTAATCTCCAGACTTATTGTACATCTTCCTTTCAGTTAGATTTAAACCTTCTTTTGAGCTGTTTTGGCATTGCAGATTTATGTGGCGGTTCTGGGATTCCAGGTTCTGCTGTGTCTCAGAGTTCTGTGCCACACACTGTTTAAACAGTACTGCAGATATACTTGAATACTTACACTTTAGTTAATACTTTAAAGAGGAGATCTATAAAAATGAAAAAGCTGTGAAGAGAGGATAGAACACTACAGCTGCCTCTCACCCATTTTATATTTTTCCTTCTAGTTACTTGGCATAAAGATTAGAACAAGAAAAAAAAAATCTTGTTTTTTCAAAAAGCAAGGGAATGTTTGCCAAATACCAATCTTAATAACAAGACTTTGTTATGAAACAGTTCCCTTCTTGATTCCAGGAAAAGGATAATTGTTATCTAGTACATTCTGCATGGCTTGCAGAGCTTATTATGTGTATATGTGTGTATAAAATATTTTCAAATATTCTCATTTCAGCAACATGAACTATTCACAAAAATGCCTACATGGAGTTTTTTAAACAACCTATCCTATTTTGAAAGTTGTTAGCTTCTGCTTTATTTGATGCATTGAAAGATAATTTTGTTTTCACTTTTGATATGAATTGTGTACTAATGTCTTTTGTACAAAATACATATGCATATAATGAGTTTAAAATGAATAAAGAAGACTTTCTGCCTTCCCCTAGGAAGACTGAAAATAGGTATCTTTAAGAAGAAGCCTTCAGGTCAGGTTTCTGAAGGTGGAATTTCTGAAACGTTTTATCGACCTTTAGCAACTAAAAGGCAAGAGCTGTTACTATCATTTCATTCAGTGTTCAGGGTGTTGAAAATCTCTTGGTTCATGCTGTAGGTTGGGAATTCCTGAAAGAACACAAATTCTGGCTCTATTCTCTTAAACTATTTATTCTATGCCAAAATAGGTGTTCTTATCTTCCCATTAGGAAGAGACTGGAGGCATATGGGAACCACAAACTAGATGCTCCCTTTTGTATCCCAGCATTAACAGCCTGATGGCATACTTGGGGATTTTGATGTAGTTGAGAAAAAGAATAGGGAGTGTGTAGCCATCTCATATATCCATCTGAGTCCAAATGTGGGATTCTTTGTTGTGCATGTGTGGAGAAGGAGGTTTTCCCTGTGACCAAATGAACTGGTTCTTTTTCTTCACTGGAAATAATTTTTCCTGTCAGTCTAATTTGAGCTGTGCTTTCTCATTTTCACACATTTTTATTTTAGTCTTGCATTATCCCTGAGTGTGATACCTTAAGAGTTTTATTCTGGTTTTATTTATTCATTTATTCTTCCCATGATAAATATTGTGCATTGTTGGCTATGCAAACAACATGCTATACTTTCTAGACCTGAAAGTCTGACACAGCCCCTGAAAGGGCTGACACATGGAGACCAGAATACAAATAAAAATGCCATTTATAATTCAGTGGCTGACCAAATTAAAAATAACATGCCTAGAAAAGTATTAAGTGCACTTAAACACCCCTGCCCCCCGTCATTCATTGGGCTGTCCAAGAGATTTTTACAAGCTTTTAATTGTACTAATTAAACATCAGCCTTTTTCTAGACTTCAGGTTGTTTGGAATCAAGCATTTTTGCCATAGGTAGAAGGCACTTTAAATGTTCCTGCTTTGGTCTGAGTGCAGCTGAGTACCAGCCTGGCTGTATTTTTGCCCTGCAGGCTCTGCTCCTTACAGACTTCAGGTTCCATGTGTGCTTGAAGATGAATTTCCCGTGCCCTGTATCCCTCACCTTTCCTTGAACAACAGAAGAGCTCACACATAAATAGCAATCTGCTGGGCCTTTGAACTGCTGTCTTTGGAAGATGTAAAGCTGATAATGTGAGGGAAACCATAAAAAACATGAGTCCTTTCTTTTGTGCTAAATTGACTGGAAAACCAGCATCAGCTGTGTTCTTCCTTGAAAAGGACTAATTGGTGTGGGGTTTGAGATCACTTCTGAAAGTGAACATTTATGTACGCTTATTTAGAAAAAAACCACAACATCCAAAATGACGGCAGTTTGTTGGAATGTTTTGATGATGTATAGTTGGTTTCACGTACTTCTAATTTAATAGGTGGTTGTAGTAAGGTTCAAATGTGAATAAAGACAACACTAGACAACAAAGCAAAAGTCTAAACTATGCATGGCCAATGACCTGATTTTCAGCACTCATAAAGAGATGGGTTTTGAAAGATTTGGGTATTGCTACTTCAATGTTTTCAATCTTCCTCATGATGGGGGAAAGTGCAGAATGATGAACACAGACTTTGGAAAGTTCTTTATGAGTTACCATCATTGTCTCTGTCTCTAACTTCTTCCAAAATCACTTGTTCTTCCTCTCTGATACTTCAATGTTGTCTTCATCTCCTCATGAATAATAATTGATGCTTTTAATTAGTCAGTGGTGCTTGAATAGCAAAACAAAATGAAAACATCAAACACAATGCAAGAAGGAAATACAGAGGGTGCCTGAGCAATTTGGCACTAATTTTGGTACACTAAAATTGCAGCAAGATTTCTGTGGACGATATCTGCTGAATAAAGAAATCTCTTAAAGCCTAGACTATCAATGCAAAGTCGAAATGATATGGTACCACTAACAGATCATCGCAGGTAAGGGAAGTTACAGGTAGAAATCCTGATGATGTTTCAGAAAGCCTAGCCTCACTATTTGCAAATTAGGGTGTGTTTGGGGCTTTTTTTTCGTAGTAAAATCATAAGTAGATTAATGTAATGAAGTAGAAAAGCTTACATGCATCACTTGTCCCATTTCTCCCATATTTTATGCCCTGTTAATGGGATGCCTTGCCTCAAAATTCTTGTGTTATATTTCCCATTTGTAGGATGTTTAGTTTGCTCTGTCAAATGGATGAACTTTTGCTAACTTTTTGCTGAACAAAAAGCTTTGATTATGTTAAATCTACTTTATGGTCTGTTCAGTCCTGCAGTGCTTTTTGGGGTCTTAGCTACTATACTGGAAACCTTAAATGTTCAGTAAATATCTCCTTTTTTGCTTGCTTCTTATTGAGCATACAAATCAAATTTAATGTCAGGAGATACAGAAGATAATGTTGCATTATATATGTACAGGTTTTCATCAGTGCCAACAAAAGCTAAAGAGCCTTCTTTGGGTAATTACATATTAAATAATTTAAAATTTTTTAATTGTGTTGAATATACATTGTTTTATATCACTTAAAATTATGATATTCTAAGTGACTAAAGTCACAGACACTGGAACAGCAGTTCAACATTGAAAGATACGTTTGAAGATAAATACTTGACTAAATTTAGCACAAAGATGCTTAAGTAACAGTATTTTCATTTGCTGCAAGAGATTAAATATGCAAGAAGATAAAAACTATTGTTTGTCCTCATAGTAAGATGAATAATTTGGACAAATTGTAAGTGCTTTTAATCTATCTTCAGAAGAGCTCTCTGGTCAAAGGAGGTTTTCTGAGAGAAAAAACAAACCCCCTGGGTGACTTGCAGTCACAAATTCTTACATCTGCACAGGAAGGAAGACTGAAGCATGTACCAGTTGAGGTGTGATTTATGGCAGTCCAAAGTCTCCCTACTCCAGAGTCAAACTTACATGTGCTTAATGTCAGTCATTAATGCCAATAAGAACATGCATTTCAGCCTGTGTGGAGAGATACCATGATAAAAATAGATGCTCTTGGACATCTTTTTCATTCTCCTTGGTATCATGGGATGGAGTTTTTCTTCTGTGTACATTGTGATTTTTTGGGTCATGTTAATTTCCTGTCTGTCAGAGAAATACAAGACATGACCATGACCTTGCATCACTCCATTCAACTGGGAAGTGTAATAAAAACAGCTTTGAAATAAAATATTTCTAAGGAAGGGACTTTTTGCCAGTAAAAATGCTGAAAACTACTCTAGTCATCATTTAAATCCCAGAACATATCTATTAATTTCACTGTAATTACTAAGAAAAGAGAAAAGACTAACGGTTTTAGACTTGTGAAGGATCTTGAAATAATATTAGTCTGCTCCAAATTAGCTGTTGGCTTGTTTTCAAATAATGATTCATGGTGGTATTTTACTAAGCTTGTTTTTTTACTGTCTTAAATAGTTCAGAAGTTTTGTTTAATTTGCCAGGCAGTACTCTATGTGGTTCTGCCTTTAGTGCTTCAGAAACTAAGGGAATATATATATATAGCTTCAATTAAAACTCTTGAAGAAGTATATACTTTAAATTGTGTATAAACTTTGCCATTTAAAGGTAGGAGAATTCAGTTTAAGTATGTTTGATGGCAATTTTTTTATTGACAGTTTTGGAGCAGTGTTTAGAAGTGGCCACACTCATTGGAGAAAAGTTTAGGGAAAGAAGAACACAAGTGTTTGGAGGGTCTGTATTACTTGGCTTCTTCACATGCTGCCAAATTTTCCTGCAGAGAAGATAATTTAAATCCTGTTCAAGACAAGTGAACCAAGTATAACGGAAAAGAGTCAGATTTCCTAGTAGTTGATAATATTTAGTCAGTTGTTGAAGAAGAAAGAGGAAAGACAGTAGAAGTCAGTATTGCAAAAATGAGTTTCTAAAGAACCTTAAACTGAAGACTTGGTAAGTGAATCCTGGGCTCTTAGATGTATACCATCCATATGGAGCAGTGAGGAAAAGGACAGGGGAAAAACCCAGTGATCCCCCAACCTTGGAGATGATTATAGTAGGATCATTTCAATTTCAAGTCACCTGTATGTTATAAATTTATAGAAGTTTTAATTTTAGCATATGATGAGTTATACAGGGATGGGATAGAATAGAATAGACCATTTCAGTTGGAAGTGACCTACAACGAGCATCTTGTCCAGCTGCCTGACCCCTTCAGGGCTGACTGAGTTAAAGCATCTTCTTCAAATGCCTCTTGAACACTGACAGGTTTGGGACATTGACCACCTCTCTGGGAAGTCTTGACTAGTGTTGACCACCTTCTTGGGAAAGAAATGTCCAGTCTAAACCTCTCCTAGCTCAGCTTTGAACCATTGCAGCATGTTGCATCACTGCATCCCAGGAAGAAAATATCACCTCTCCACTTTTCCTCCTCAAGAAGCTGAAAAGAGCAATGAGGTCACTGCTCAGCTGCCTTTTCTTCAAACTAGACAAGACCAAAGTCCTCAACCCCTCTTCCGAGGACATTCCTCCCAGCAGTTACTAAACTTCCAATTGAAAATGCACACGTGTAGGATGTTAATAGGATTGCATTGACCTTTTCCCATCTCTGGTGGCTTGATGGAGACTATTTCCCTGTTGTACTCTGGCATGAGCCAGAAGTTTGTCAATGGGAGATGTCAAAACTACATGTTACTTCTTTGGAATAGATTAATAAGGCTTAGTATTGATTTCATAGCAGATAGGAAGTGAGTGAAATGTTGTCTTGGTTCAGTGTATAAGGTTTGCCCAACTCTATAGGGTTTTACCCAGTGTGCATGCTGTAGGTCAGTAAAGCTTACACTTTTATGCTAAATTTAAATCAGACAGAGCAAGAAACACTCAAAACAATGATTTTATTGTTGTTAACACCTTCCTTACAATTGCTTTCCTTACAGAAAGGCAATGTTACTTGCTCATACTTGCTGTGAAAATAGAGCAGATGCTCAGTTGGAATTGAAGAGGTAGGTAAGAACACAGGAAAAGCAGACAAGAACCTTTATAAAGCTTGATGTCTCAACTATAAAAATGTGAATTGACATCTGTAATACAGTTGCCAAATGGTGTAGTGATTTTTGCTCTGCAGAGTTTCATTTTGCTTAATTTTATGCAGAAGAATAGGCTTAGCAGAAATAATTCATATGTACAACATTAAGCAAAGCTGCAACATTGACATTTCATGCATTTTAATGGGATAAAATAGCAGTTAGTTTCAGATCATTTCACCCTGATAATCTAGAGATTTTTTAAAAAATCCTTTTGGGTTATTCCTTGATATTTTGTGTGGGGAAACCCCCATGAAAATTAGTTGCATTCTTATTGCTTTTAATAAAACCTTAAAAGAGCATCTTATCAGAAAACTGAATTCTCTGTCATCTTTACAACATCCCTCTGCTGTGTGTTGTGTTATTCCTTAGAGATGTAAGCAAGTAAAGCAAAGTGGAGACAAACACAATGAACACTGCATGTTTCAAAAACATCTAGATAAGAGTCCATTATTAGAATAATGGAAAACTGCACATCATAGCAAAAAAATTATATTGGGAGGCTTGTAAAAACTTTTTTGGCAACTTAATCTGTTGGATTTGTTGTCTGAGTGATGGTTAAAATGATGAAGCATATAGGTGTTATATCTGATAGAGCAGCAAAAGCTAGCTTGGTATTTAAGAGCAATTCAGATTGTTCTTTTGGGTCAATGACATTCTGAAAACATGAGGATTTTCTTCCTCTGCAGGGATTTAGTTTGCATTGTATGTTCTGATGGAGAATGTACAATATGATGCATATCTCATTCTATCCTGCAGGGATTTAGCTTATCCATGAGTGTAATAATGACAAAAAGCTGCGTTTTATCACTTCTGGTAACCAGATCTACCAACAAAGGGAATAGTTTCCCTCTGGCAAAGTAAAGCATTGAGCTTAAACACCTCATAATCCTCGGACAGGAGAGTCCTTTTTTTCTTTTCTTGTTTGGGTTTTTTCAGTAAATACAGCTATTTATTACAACTTACCATTTTTGACTCAAGTGAGTCTTTAAGTGAAAAGCAAGAGTGCAAAATTAATCTGCTGTCCTGTGCAAGGCCAGGAGTTGGACTTCAGTCATCCTGATGGGTCCCTTCCAACTCAGGATATTCTATGATTTTATATTCTATAACTCCTTTATGATAAATAGAAGTAAGGTATACATTTATTTTCACATTTTTGTGCAGATCAGCACCAAAATGAAAAAGATCAGCCACCTGACCAGTTATCTCTGGGTGGTTGTTTGGAAAATTGTGCTTCTCCTAATCTGTCAAGTTTCTGTCAGTGACCATTTCTGTGTTACCCTTGTTGCCTGGGCTTCAGCCCTGAAATGATGGTTGGCTGTCGCTGTTCATATCCAAACATCATTGAGCATGGATCTCAGCTGGATTTGCAAAGGGATGGTATTTATCCACCAGTCAGTATCTTTTCTATCTGAGACTGGTTCCTGCAGTTAAATAGGAAAAATGATGGCAAAGGCTTTGCACCTTGCAAAGGTTTTTATCTTTTTGAGATATTTCTAGTCTAGTCAGCTGGGGGTTGCTAATAAACAGCTTCATAGCAGGCAGTGGTGTGAAGAAGAGCAGTGATTGCTCAATTAGTGCTGGTTCCAGCAGGGAGATGGTACCAGTGCTGGAGGTTGTCTCAGCTGCAGCAAAGCACCAGAAGCAGCTGGATATCGCTGCTGGGAGAGCAGCTCTCTGCTTCCCTTAGCTGCTCTCTCCCAGGAATGAAGCAGAGGAGAAGCACCCACACTGACAGTTTCAGATTTATCCAGTGCTGTTTGTTGTTTCCTTATACCTTAAAATAGGGCACAAAAATCCCAGGCAGTGCCTTTGAGCTACCCTGTGTCAGGGTGGTAGCCCCACAGGCAATAATTTCAGCTTAAAGTCTAACTGGCTTGTTGTTCCTCGAAGGGAAAAAGAGGAAAAGCCCTTCTATATCTGAGTTCTAGTCTCTACATTTGCACGCTGTGGAATAGAAATTAATTGCATCTAAGTGACATGAAATAAATCAGAAATCAGATGTTTAGGCAGGACAATATCTAGAATTGTAGTAAGAATTTTAGGAAGGTATGGTTTGGATGAGCTAGTACAAAGATATGATTTGGAATGTGTTGATGCTTTTTAACTGACTTAGAAAAAAAATGCTACTATCAGTGCAAGCAGGAATGTTCCTATTCGAAATCATATTAATATTACTTTCAACCTTTTAGGTTATTGATAGCTGCTAACACTTTTTTAAAATTATGATTGCTCCACAACAGCTAGAAAACTCTTTCTAAGTATGCTTCAAAACACAACCTGTTTTCCTAATTTTCTACTTCATGGCTACATTCTGCAGGGTTTCTTGCACCCACTAAGGAAGCAGCAAACTGATTCCTTATGGTGTGAGGCAGAGGGCTTGTTTACATTGATACCTTTCTCGCAACTGAGGTTTGTGAAGAAAGTCTGAAAAAGAATGTCTCTACTTTAATTGTCCTCTAACATGTTCAGGTTTGTTTTTCCCTGAAATGTATTAAATTAATGAAACACACTACATATGCAGTAAACCATCCATAATATTATTATTAAGTGTTAAATTAATTTGCAACAGTCCCATGCTGAGGAACGTGTTCATTAAACATTGCTTTGTGCCATGTAATGTCCAGGTGACATGAAGCTTATAAACTAGATTTAATAATATGTAGGATTTCCAGGAGTTTGTTTTCCATTGCGATTCTTGAAATTAGGACCAAACTCCCCTCTCTGATATAGGCCTACCAATATATTAACTTGCATGAGAAAATGCATTCAGTGGTGTAACCAAAAGGAGACTTTGGCTTCATTGAGAACCCAAAGTCAGGATGTTGCCATGTGGCACAGGGTGTTCCCCTCGAGGAATCTCAAGCACTGAGAAATTTCAATTTCTCCGATTGAAAAATATGTAAAGCAATCATATTTTTTGTACCTCTGAACTGCCCCTATTGAAGTAGGTATGTACACAAAGGTACAAATGTTTTCTGTTATTTCCCTGTTCAAAATATTGGTAGAAACACTGAGGTTAAGTGCTTATTTAGGTGGGAAAAGTGAATAATTAGAGCTGTAATAGTCCAGTCTGAACCTGATCCATCCTCCTGATACTCTATTATTTCCTAGAGTAAACTTGCTGATACTACAGAAAGCCTTTTTAAAGACACCACTCCTCCTTTTCAACATGTCACACAGAAGGATGCTGGTCAACCGAAATACATTTCGTATTGAGAAATATCTGGGGGTTTTAACCGATCTATTTATCTTTTCTTTATGTATTTCTTAATTGTATGATGTTCAGACAAAACTTGCCATTAGGGAAGGACAGGATGAAGCAAAGCATCTGTTGAGCAAGGGCTGACACTTGCAGTAAATGGTGGGAGAATAGAGCCTGTCCTTTTTTCTCCTCTTTCCCTTTTCCCCTCTTGGTGCAAAGTGTTTATTAGATTTTAATCAGTGTCTGCAATTTATGTAATGACTTGGTTGTACTGATCCCTTCATGAACAACTGTGATTGTCACTTTCTGCAATCAGACTTGTGAGAACTAAGTACAAAGGTAATTTAATACAAAGATCAACTTGGCTTTTGTCCCAGCAAAATAATGTAATTCACCGTTTCTTTCTCATGAAAACTGATGAGGACTTTTTTTGTCTACGCCTTTTTTTTTTGGAGGCTAGTGGTGTTATTTAAACTGGCTCAATGAAAGTATAATACTTGAAAAATTAGATACAGCAACATTAATTAAGTGGGAAAGATCTCGTTTTGCCATGCATTTCTCTATTTTAGAGCATAACTAAAGAACTTTGGGGGCATAGTTCTCAGGGATAACTTTTCCTATTGACCAATATAATAGAGCCATCACAACAGCTGCAAGGGATTGGTTACACTGCTGGAATTCACCCGGGTGTACACAGGTTTTTTCAGTGCATGCTTTTTGAAACAAAACAGTTTGATAGCAGGTGTGACCTTTAACCCTCCCTAACTTTGAAGAACTTAATCATCGTCATTTGTTCAGCACTGAATATATTTTGCAGGTGGAGGAAACAGAGGCAAATGTAGTTTGGTTTTGATGGGAAAGGCGGAGGATGAGGAATGATTGTGTTGGTATTTTTACCCACTTTGTGTAAACCAAATTAGGCAAATTGAATTTTTAAGTAGCTCCCATGCAGAAGAAAATTTTATCTGCTAAGATAAACTGGAATTGTAATAGAAACCTTTATACAAGTCAGCATAAGTACAAAGCCTGTACTAGTTGTTGTCCCAGGGTGGCTGTTGCTTGTGCCAAAGTGTTGTCTGGTGTTATTGCTCACGGCAGGGCCCATTGTGGCACAGACAAAAACGGAACTCGCTGTCACAAGTGACTGAACGTATATGGAAATTCAGATCTTTACAAATGAAAGCCAGAAATTCATGTTTGAATCACCATATTAACAGTAAATATGTGTATATTTCTCTCTCATCTGTAAACCCAAGAGTCTGTGCTGCAGTTACAAACATTTGTTATTACCAACACTGTGGGGAATAGTCGTGAAGGCACATTCAGTGTGTGCTCTGTGTTGGTGCTGAGTTAGTCCGTGAAAGGACTTGTCTGTTTAAGCATTTCTCTTCATGCAGAGTCCTGTTACCATAGTATGGTTACAACTTCGGAGTGAGTTTACGTCACATTGTTGAAAGGGCTTGCAGATTCTTCATAAAGTTTTTTTTAAAGTGAAATTTATGTGAAACTTACTGATCGTAGCTAACAAAATGAAGCGCTCACTGAACACTGTCAGATAAGAATAATTTTCACTTGGATTTGCCATCTCCTCATAAAAATGGTATTGTTTATATCATATTTTTAAGAAATAACAAAAACTTGCATACAATATTTTATAGAGGTACCCTATTTCACTCTATTTCCTGTATTATGGCAAGATAGAATTAAGGGCAAAAATAATTTTTTGTAATGGAATTACAAAGGACAATTAAGAAGTTTTGTGAATTACAGTCAGAACAGAGTGTTGTGGTTGTCTGTTCCCATCATATGATTTTCAATGGTATTGAATATTTATCATGTTAGTTTATTTGGTCTCTTGTTGAAAACTGGAAAAGCCTCTGGAATAGTAATCCCAAAAATCAGCTGCGTAAAATTCCACTTTTGAAAACCCAGCTGTCTGTAGCTGTAATTATTCTCTGAACTACTTGTTTGCAAAGACTCAATTGAATATGATTGTAGGCCTTTCAGAGTAATTCATATCCTAAAATATCTGATTTTTATACTTTATTTGCTTATTCTTGTATGAGAATAATTAAACAAATTGGTACGTGCATGCTTATTTCATGCATTCTCAGTTACTCTCTTTTTTCATCCTTACAGGCCAGCCAGACCATTCAAGTTACCAAAAAGGTAAGGTCCAGTGCTGTCACAGGTGAAGTTTGTGGGTTTACAAAGGTGGTAGATGAGGTGATGGCAAAACTGCTATTCCCCACAAAAGCAAGAATAAGAAATATTCAAAGAAAATAGTAAGCAATCAAATTAAAGCAGATTTTAAAAGTATTTCTTCATGCAAT
The DNA here is from genome assembly GCA_013400975.1 of Atrichornis clamosus. Classification (NCBI taxonomy): domain Eukaryota; kingdom Metazoa; phylum Chordata; class Aves; order Passeriformes; family Menuridae; genus Atrichornis; species Atrichornis clamosus. Next base: position 72,138 of record WBMZ01009034.1, read on the forward strand.
GGGTAGTAAATTCCTGGAACTGCCGTGGGAGACTGGGGAGGCAGATAGCAGCAGCAAGGTCAAACAATATTTAGGAGAATGTTCTGCAGTGGGTCCCTAAACACTGAAAAGAAGGAGCCAGGGACAAGTTCCTTAACATCCCTGATAAGACATCTGTGAATCCTGGGGAAGCAGGAAGGGGATAGAACACAGAAGGCAGCCAAACTCAGGTGCTCTATTTATGGAGAGACAAGCAGTCTCTTCATTAATACTAGGCCAGAATTTTAAAACCTATGCAGATTTCAATGCTTTTTGTTTTCAGCTATTTTATGGCATTTTTATTACAGTCTATGCCATTCTCTTTGTGTATATGTACACTACCTACACAAACATGAAAACTCTGCCTCAGTACTTTCCTGATTAAGGGTTGCTCTGAGAAGTGGCTTGGTTGTATCATCAATAATGATAAATCAACCTGACAGGCAAGTTCAGAAAATTTCATCATAGTAGCTTTTTCTTCTTCCTAAAACCAGAAGCCCCATGCAGTCTAGAACACCAGCTTTGGATTGTATATGCTCTGAAGAATGGCAGGATCGTAGCAAATGACAGAGCATCGTATCTAAAACTGCCAGTACGCCAGTAATGGCAACAAGCAACCTTCTCAAGTGAAAATATATTAAAAACATAATCCATCTTTAGGATTTGCTTTCAGTAAAGAACAGGCCTGTTTGTTCATAGTGACCTTTTTACAATTCAGAAACTATATATGGTACATTTCTGTCTGTATGAGCCTGGGGAGTGGTTGAACCTGAGCACATTTGTGTATAGGGGCTGAATTTAAGAGTTTAACACTAACCACACATTATGCTGTAGCTTAAAATGGGAAGAAAAACTAAACACTCTCTTTTTTACCTTCTCCTTTTGAAGAAAGTATCTGAGGTCTTAGATCACGTTTGGACAAATTGCTTGAAAACAGTGGTGCTTTTAGTGGTACTAAAAATACATTGAATTAGTGTATCTGCTAAACATTTTGAATTACTTAAAACATGAAGAAAAAACCCCAAAACAAAGCAAACCTCTTTTAGGTGTGTGAAAAACATCAGGAGGAAATAAATTAATGAAAGCTATATGCATTTTAATGTGACATAGCTAGCTAAAAGTAGCGGTACCATTCTAACAGCTACACTGAAAGCAGGGAGCAAAATGGCATAAAAAGTGGTATTTCAGTCAGTGTCAAACTTTGTGAGTTCATCATTCAGTGCTTGAATAGTTTGGGTGATAAAAAAAGAAGAAGAAAAGATATCAGTGTGGCTATACGTCCAGATCATTGCACAACCAAAAAGTAGTTTTAGTTAGACATCAAACAGTGGGAGGTTTCATCCTGATTTAGAAAAGTTCTACAGGATGTGCTTAGCACTAAGGATATCCTTTCTGAATGTGATTCCTCGACTGAGGAATTGATTTAAGCATTTTCCCCTTGGACTCAGGCATTTTCAGGCACGTGGTCATTTATGCCGAGTCTGTCAGGGTGATGGCTTACTTTTCATAGAGAAAAGAAAAAGTAACAAAACTCTTGTTATGTCTTCTTAATGGATAAGAAAGAAAAAACCTGCCATCTCTTTAGCCATGTACGGTGGGTTGGGGTTGAGGCTGGTTTTAGTCAACTTGGAGCCAGAGCCCTCAGCAGCACCAAATAATGCTAAAATTAAATGTTGTGGGGTCAGTCCTTTTTGTCAGCCCAGGTCAGCTTTGCTTACCTGAACTTCAGTGTCATACAAGAAACAGGACAAATTTGCAGGTGTAAAGAAGCACTTACTGTTTTCTGTATGTGGCTTATTATCATGTTAAACACTTAGGACAGAGTTTCTTTTACAGTTTCTAGTGACTGAAAGAATTTGACCAATTTAAGAGTTGCTCAGCTGAGAATGGCAGTGTAGAGACAACATGTCAAAGTGGTAAATCTGGCACTAGTGATGAATAGGAAAATAAATCTTTTGGGCATGACTTTTATGACTTCAGAGCAAATGTCTGTAATGGCTAGTCAGTCGAGCTTGGTGTTTATAAAAACATTTAGTCCTATAAATAGGAAAATTCTATTAGGTCATTTACTTCCCTTCACTTCTACGTTGTACAATTGCTCATTTGGCAAGCTGCCCCTTTGTGATTGACTTTAATAAAAACTTAGACTTCAGATTGCTTTTCAAGCTTTTGCTAATTAACCTCTTGTGTGAGAATGTAAGAATTATTCTGTGTTTACCTAATAGGAAATTGAGATACACCCAGTGCTTTGGGTTTGCTTGGTCTTAAAGCTGTACTTAGATCCCTAGAGGCGCCTATTTCCACATGCTATGGAAAGACAGGAATAAGCTTGCTCACTGCTGTTGATTTTGCAGTTAGAACACTGGGAAACCACTGCTGGAGTGGAGAGATGGGCATTCCCTCCCATCTTAGCAGCAGGACAGAAAATTTCTGTAGAGCTGATAATAGTATTGTGATTAATTAGTGAGTTGCTCTTAAAACTGAAAGAGAGCCATAATCTTTTAAGGCAGTAGAAATAAGTAAAGGAGCTCTCTGCTATAAACTTTCATGTTATGCTGCTTGTAAGTTGGGGAGGAAATAAGAGTGTAGATCTTTGTGATCAATATTTAGTGTGTACAGAGACCATTCGAATGGAATGATTCATAGCCTATTATTATTTTTCTGAAGCCTTTTAAACTTTATGGGACTTCCTCTACTCTCTTTGCTCCCAGTATTAGACAATTTTGCTTTTGAAACATAAACTCTGTGAATTCAAGTCTTTATTGTAAGAAAAATTGTTTAGAAATTGAGATGTCTGGGTTTCACTTAATTTTCTGATACTTTTCTCTCAGGTTAACAAAAACAAAAATATGTTACAAAAATAATGAAAATTACGTTCGCATATAAAAATTCTTCCACCCTTAAAATTTAGAATGAACTAAGTGTTGCAATCCAAGGATGCATGTGATGCTGGAAGACTAGACAATTAATGCTGATTAGTTTATGCATCATGTCACCAATCCCTTGCATCTTTGAATTTACAGATTTCATGGATCTTTAGTATGTAGGATTTGAATATTTTTTTAATGACTTTTAAAAATAGAGAAAATGTTTTCTTTGGGTTCTACTTTAAAACTGATCTTTTTCTTTCTTTGATTTTTTAATTTAAAATGCTTAAGTTTTTTTAAAAAGTAGTGATGTCTTCTCTTATTAAATTTTTAACAAAGGATCTATTTTCTAGTGGTCCACAATCCACAGTGTCCACAACATTAAGTAAAAAGTTAAGGAAAACGTATTTATATTAAAAAATTGTATTTCATCTTAAACAACAGTTTTTAATTGACATATTCTTTTTTAATGTAAAAGTATTTTTTGTAAATTATTGCTATGATGGTTTTATATGCTGAGCACCTACTAAATGACAGAAATATCTATTTCAGTAGCCCGCAGTGAATCATATTAGTAGCAGCACGCAGAAAATCTAAGATACAGCTTGCACTTGAGTCAGAATCCTGGTGCAAAATAATAGTCTACTTTGCAAAGCTCCTTAGAGAAGTATGAGTTAGTTTTGTGTGCAGCTTTCATTTGTGTAGCACCTCTCCCTGCTCCTCTCCCGTAGCTACGCCGCCCTCATTGCCGACTGGCCCGTGGTGGTCCTGGGCATGTGCACTGTGCTCATTGTAGTGTGTGCCCTCGTTGGAATATTAGTTCCAGATCTCCCAGATTTCTCTGATCCACTGCTGGTAAGTGAATATTAATCAGTTGTACTATCAAATAAGTATTTTTTGTTTGCCATTTTTTCAGTGGTACCACTAAACTGCGAGTGCAAGTACAGCGATTGAGACAGTATTGAATCTTGACATTGGCACAGTGAATGGTGATACAAAGCTGCAGTTGCCATCAGAGAGTGTTATCCACTAGTTTAAATTCCCCTTGCATTTTGCTAAGGTCATATGTCCTTCAAGAGAACTGCTTTAGATTGAATAATGTAAATTCATCCCAGTTTTAGCTGTACAGCACAGACCATACGTTCGAAATCAGGTTTCAAAGAGTGAAGGCCAGGATCTATTAAAGGAAAGCAGATTCTAAGTGCCTTCTGGGGATAAAATGATATCCATATTGAAAGACTAAAAGTAATTTTTATCTGATTCTATTCAATACTGCACTCATTTTTTACTTTTCATGAATTGTCTTAAGCATGAGCGGCTTTCAGGATTTTTTATTGAAAATATGGCATTTAATTATTATCCTCAAATAAAAAGAAACTGTTCCTATAAGTTATTGTTATAGTATATTGTATACAGTATGTGTATGTGCACATATCCATATGTAATGGATATTTCTTGAAAACACGCAAGTTATTAAAACTGTTTCAAAGTCACTTTCAAAAGTATTAAAAGATTTGCCTTTTTCTTGGAGGAATAGAGAATATATACTTGATAGTCTTTTAATCATATTTATTTAATCAATAATGAGTGATAATTGAGATACAAAAGAGAACTTTGTAGAATGCCCTTCTTCTGAAAACCAAATGTTGAAGATTTGATAGGCTGAATCATCATCTCTTCTCAGGGAGGGCAGCAGTACGTGCAAGAATTCTTAATCCCTTGTCACTCTCTACAGTCGGTCATTATTTTGTCTGACCTGTCATAAAGCATTTTACCTTTAAACACAGATGCCTGGAGTAATTATGCTTCATAATGAAAACTATCCATCACTTCGGTGGTGTTTCCACTCTCCCATTTAAGCTAAAGAATGGAAAGTATTAATGGAATTCTGTGATTCTCTCCCCTTAGGGTTTTGAACCAAGAGGGACGGCCATAGGACAGAGATTGGTCACATGGAACAACATGGTGAAAAACACAGGGTACAAAGCAACACTTGCAAACTATCCTTTCAAATATGCAGATGAGCAAGCTAAAAGGTAAGAATCTCTATTAAAAATGCATTTTACTTTATTGGTGTTTTTTGTATGTACATAGTGCTTGCACCAGTGCCCTCTGAAGTTAATATATATACTGCCATTGATTTCAGTAAATATGAAATCTGATCATCTACAATTCTCAAGGCCTTTCACACAAGGCTAGATATTTCCCATTGCAAGTTCTTTTAAAAAACGTATTATTTTAGTTTTCTCCGTGGATATTTTATTTATGGGTATTTTCAGTACTGGACTCAATGTAATTTCATTTGAAGTCTCTTAATTTAAAGAAAAAATTAAATTAATGTTTCAGTTTTTGTGTACCAAAGTCACATCGGTAAAAATATGTTTTCTCATGTGTAAGAGCTGTTAAGTAAGGTGTGTGACTTGTGTGGGTGGTCCTTCTTTTAATAATTTCTTCGCTAAGGTAAAATAAAACTTACTTTTTCTGGTTTAGTCATCAAGATGACAGATGGTCAGATGATCACTATGACAGAGAAAAGAGGCAAGCAGACTGGAACTTCCACAAGGATACGTTTTTCTGTGATATTCCAAGTAAGTCAAGAAATGACGTAAGGGAGGCTAGCAACTTCTGCCAGTTGAACATTTTCTGAACTCTTCTGTATATTGTATTCCATACAGGAAGATATTTTTTGCTTAATATATACACATGATCAGCACCTTTTTTCTGTGTGCAGAAGTCTTGAGAAAATTGGGCTGAAATATTGTGTTCTATTGGTTCTTTCTCAGAATAAACTGTATTTACTTGAAGTGCTTCCTTTAAGTGTTTCCTTTTCCTGTAAAGAATTTTATTAATTCTTGGTAATGCTGGTCATTGTAAAAGCAGTTTTTTGTGTGTGACTATAGAGGTAGTGCTTATTTCACACTGGGGAAGAAATTGTGTTTTGTCTGTGCCATTACCTTAATTCTAAAAAGCTTAAATCAAAATACTTTTCCTGTATATGTCCGAAAAGACATCCACTGGTCATATCTTGTACAGAGTTAAGGGGAAAAAAACCCACAAAAAGCAAAGCAAAAATCCCCCTCAAAGAAACAAAAATAATAATAAAAAATCCCCACCTTAAAGCACTGAAGGCCTATGCAGCTAAGTTAAACTAGAGGACAAAAAAGACAAAATCTGTTGACTTTCTACAAGGCACACTGCAGAACTTCAATAAATCCTGTTTGGCAGAGAGTGCATTACAGATGTAGATCTTGCCTCTATTCATAGAATGACCTGAGCTGTTCTGTGGCTACTTCCACATGTGAGGACTGATAACAGAGCACAGAAACACAATTGTGAAATTATTTGTTTATGTTACTGGATCTAGGAGAGCGATGACCAGTGAAAACCAGGGTGAAGAACAGATTTTTGCTCTTTTTTTCAATTACAGTATGGCCTCACATCTAAGTGAGAGGATGTGAGCAAGGTCGTCATTTCTGCTTCTGTGAACAGAACCAAATTAGACTGAGCATATCATGAGCAGGGAAGAGGAAATATACTTGGAACCCTGCTGAGCATTAACAGCAACTTGAAGCAGAATTAACTCCTCTTATCCAGCCCTCTGTTTCTGCACAGTCTCACTCTCATTCTTTCCTCTACTGTTTCTGCATAGTCTCAGTTGTGACAGTCATGAAGGAATTGCGTTTCTATGGGAGAATTTGCCAGTCCATTATGTAAAGAAAACAGTGGATTTCCTCTTGACCCAGTTTTGTCATTGCTGGTATCTTTGCTCCAGGATCTGTAGATTTCAGTTCCCTTGATCCTAAAGCAAGTTTGGAGATCATAAAGCACTACCCCTGAGTCTTTTCATTACAGTCTTGTGAAAGGCAAAAATTCTGCAGCCTCACAGCAGTGGGATAAATTCATCCTTTTGTTTTTTTGGAACATTTTAATTAATGTGATAATGTTTCTTACCCCCAAAGTACCAGACTGTGTTATGCAGTACTATATATTTGTGTTTGTATATATGTTTCCCTTGTGAGCTCTGCATACAGATCTCACTGCCACTAAGTAATTATTTCCTTTCCTAAAAGCTATCTTCTGATAAATGGGATTTAATTTGTAATTTAAGCTCCATGTGTCTAAACTGTGGAATTCTTGAAAATGGCCTCAAGGATATCACAACAATTTCCACTGCAGTCATTTGCTTCTAAAGCAAAAACATTCTTGTAGAAACAGCTTTATAATTATTATTTATATTCCCAAATGACTTACTAAATCAGCCTTTGATTACTATTATCAGTGTACTGCCATTATGCTGTGCCAAGAATTTCATAGTTTGCTGATTAGATCTTTTGATTTTTATTTGTCATATTTCAGAAGATAGTTTGCTTGAATAGAAGTCTGTAGAGCTTCTAAGTGGTATATAGTATTGAAAATGCCATATTTACTGTAAGCACTTTGAGGAAATGGAAACTTTCATGTGGAGTAAATCTTACAGATAAACAGCTCATCTTAAAAAGGAGGTGAATTCCCATGAGTTGACAAAGATTTCACGTGTGTCATTTGAATGGTGGGATTTTGCCTCAGCCATGGATGCCAGGCACACCCACACAATCCATAAAACCCCTCTTCTGTAATTTCAGGTGATCGCTATTCACGAGTGGTGTTTACATCAACAGAAGGAGAGAATTTATGGAATTTGAATGCAATTAAGTCAATGTGCAATGTAGATAACTTGAGGGTAAGTAATTATAGCATTTTTTTAACTTGCAGGTATTTGAGACTTTGTTTTGCTACCCATTGCCATCCAGTAGCACATGAGAGGATTTTACATTGTTCACCTCCTGTCAAATGGTGAGCCAGTGTGCACATGAAGTTAAACAACTTTCCACTTGTAAATCTGGTTATATGGGGGGATTTCTTTGGTTTTTCTACTAACAGCATCCAGAATGGGGTAGAGGAGAGTGCTTCAGGAATTTTTTTTGGCAAAAAGTACTATCTTAACATTTGCTATGTGCTTTCTCATAGAATATTATTCCATGGAGTTTTGTTCTTGTTTCTCAGCAAATAATTAATTTTTCTTGCTTTTTCATCTTCAGGTGAACTATCTACATCCTCATTGCATAAGCAGTTTTCTCTGACACTCAATGGGTCACGCAAATGAAATTTTTTTTTTGTTAGTTTAGAATAAATTGGCAGATGGACATCAAAAGAATATAGATACAATAGCTAGAAATATAATCCAGTTAATTAGATGTGGATAATGATACTTACAGAGTAATACTAATTTTCTCTTTAAAACTTTGTTTGTAAAATACAAGCTTGTCACTTGCTGGAGTGAACTCCTTTGAACTGCTGAGTAACCACAAACTTTTGGTTCACATACTGATGACTTCGCAGGGAAATGAAACAATATGTTTTTATTCCATTAATATTGAACAATTTATTTCCATTTTGCTCTCCTCCAAAGCAAAAATAATCATAAACAATTAAATTCGTATTATGCCACATTTATTTAATGAGAATTTTCATTATTAGATTGATCACTGCGTTTTAGACAACTGTATTAATTTAGCAAATTCCCCAACTGTTTTCCCTACCACAGCTGTCATTTGCTTACTTAAAATGCTGAGCTGTAGTGAAACCCTGTGTAATGAATCTCCCTTGGCAGTCTGCTGACAGGCATTTTGTCCCCGTTGGCCTCTCTTGGTGGAAGTGGGTTTTGTCCTCACATGCACCTGAAATGTTCCTTATTTCCCCACCAGAGATGATTGCAGTGACAGGATGGCTCATGTAGTTGTTATCTCTTTCAGTCAGAATGAGCCAGGTGAGCAGAGTACAGTATTTAAAGTAGCCCAGCTCAGCTTTGAATGAGCTGCTAGGGAGTCATCGTATCACCAGTTCAGTCACGAGATCCAGGGGAGAATAACCTTTTACAAGGCTAACAATTGAGACTGAGGGAGGAGGTGCTAATCTGTGCATTTAACTGTAGAAGTTTAGTCATATAGGCAGCTGATGCAGGTAAATCCCAGGCAGTGTAGGTCATAGCAAAACTGTGCAGTCTGAATTAAACAACATAATAATTCTGTTCAACTGAAGACAGTTAATTACCTCTGAAGAATATCTCTGTAATCGTTACATTACTCCTGAGAAAATTTTCTTTTGTTGCTTCCCATATGCTCACCTTGATAATAATGTATTATTTCAAATACTGCTTTACTATCTGAGGGAAGATGAAACTATTTTACTTCAACAACCAACCACCACACATCTTGTATCCATAAAACCAGTTCTTCCTTTGAAATAAGAACACTTCAAAAAATTAAATATTGACGACTTCATCTACACCCACAGTTGTGTAGATATTTATAAGAATATTGTTACAAAGAATGTTTTGTGGACCTTTATTTGTAGTTTACTAAAGAGTAAAGTAATTGAACACCTCATCTGAGCAGAACAACAGTGCATCATGATAGCAGCATTGATTTTTAGCTAGTTAGTATACAAAACAAATTGAATTGGGTAGATTTTGCAATTATTATGGGTCTGTATATGTAAATTTCTAATAAAAATTAGATATTCAGGGCTCTGAAAGGGCTGCAGCTTTTTTCATTCTTTCTTTTTTAAATGTGTGTTACTTACAAATAGCATTTTAAAATTATTCTAACACTTCTTAGAACTCACAAAGTGCTGCACTATGCCCCACTTCGGAATGTTAAGCAGCCAGTCCCTAGGGGGGATGCTGACTTGCACTGCAGCCATCGGAAGAAATTGATGACTTTGGTGACCTTCTGGTCTTACAAACTCTCTTCTGGCTGTAGTTATTTTTGTTGTTGAATTCATGCTTGTTTAGGACCACAGTTCTGTTGAAATAAGTGGCAAAACTTTCTGTATTCAAAGATGGGAAAATCAGACACTTTTCTGGAAATGCAGACCTTAGAATTTATGTATTTTTCTGATGGTAAGCAGGGTATCAGCACCAACTAGTATTTGCTTTAGTGGGGAACTAACAGTATATCCTCTATGTATTAATTGTATTCCCATCTGCTTGTAACTACTTTAACTATACGTTTTACTGACACTTAGGGGCTCTATCCTGCAGCTGCTCAGCATATGCTAGTCCTGTAATCTTCATGGAAACTTTATATACAAAATAGTTATAGGAGGCGTTCTAATTTTTTACTACTTGGATAAGAAGAGCCTCTTTTTTTTCACCTGTTAATTCCAGAATGTTTTCCCTATAAACCATAAGTGGTTATTTTATAAACTTCAAAGACTGGGAATTACGTCTTCAGACTGCTTCCCAAATTTGTATTTGTGATTCTGTGTCGCTGTGGAGATCCTTTGGGACAGATCTGCTCACAGATACAGCATATGTGCAGGTTGCACAGTTTAGGTTCCTCACTTGTTCCAAAATAAATTAAAATGTCGCCAGTGGCAGACCAGGTCTGGAAACACCAGAATGACCTTGTCAGTTCTTTGGATCACCAACAAAGCCCAGTGCTACAATCTATTAACATTTTACGTAGTATTTTAATGAGCTATCAGGAGCTAAATTTTGTGGTTTGTTTTCTAATTTCCAACTGCCAGCTTGTGTTACTTTATCTTTGGCAGCAGTTACTTTGCCAATGAATGTTTATGGCCTGCAGCAAGTGTTGAAGAACAGTATATAAACCTCATTGTCCCATCTTGAACCTGAATACATAGAGAAGACAATACAATCCCTTTCCTCCCAATTTGCCTATTATATCCTCATAGGACTAACCTGGAGATGTGCCATGAAAAACACAGATATGCTATTCCAGTGCTTCCTTTTATTTAGTAGGTTGTTCAGTTTTTCCTGAGTTTGCATGTGTGAGTGTTTTTATCTGGAAACAATCAAATGTGAATTATCCTGTTATTTTGGAATGCCAGTTTGTTATTGTTCAGAAACTGGTTGACAAAATTTGGTTCATATTAAGGCTTTTATAAGTGCTGAGAGAATCCCCAAATGCATTTTTTTTTTCTGCATTATAAGGGTTGCTAATAATAAACCTGTGCAATTTTGCTAAAGAAAAAAAAAAAAGGAGGCTAAGTGGTTTATTTCAGATCACCTAAATTTAAAGCATACATGGATAACAGTTTCAGGGCCCAATCCTATAAACTCTGAAGCACATGGCTGTGTTACCCTGACTGTAATAATATGTGTTCATTCTAAAACTGAACTTTTACATATACTTAACTGTTTGAAGGATTAATTCTGCTTTGTCACATATAACAGGCCAGAAGTTCTGGGTTTTGAGATGTATATTGCTTCTGCTCTATGAAGATTGAGTTTTCTCAACTTGACAAAAATTTCCCCAATCTAACCTTGTTACCTAAGAATTTCACTTCTGGTTTATAGTTACTTTCAGTTTTGCATAGAATTGCCTTATGGTGATTTAAATCGTGCTCTTACTGTCTTCAACTAAAAATGGAATATTCTTGACGTGAAAGAAGAATATCTCCATAAGGGATTAAGGCTCATTGAGTTCAGAATGTTAAAATTGCAATAGTTTTTGTAAAGTTCCTGGGCTTTGGACAGTCACCTGAGCTGACAACAGCAGTGCTCCCCATGTCCCAGCTCTGTCTCCTCTCTGTACTTGCCACTGGTGCCTGCTCGTCCCCTTGACTTCTCGTGCTGCTACTGCAGCTCCCTCCGCTCCACTCCTGAGTCAACTCTTGGGACTTTGTCCCACTGTGGGTGCAGCATTCAGAGGCCTGATTTGTCTCTGTTCACCAGGGCTTATTTTGGGTCACTTCATGACAGAGGAATTACATTGTGCTTTGGAAATCCTGCATGACTTAGGGACAGTCAGTGCCTGAGTGGCAGGCTGGGCTGGTTGGGGACAGCATCTGTCAGCTGCACAAGAGCTAAAAGAGACTCATAAAGTCAGGGTTGTAGAAGAGAGGTCAGGTGATGGAAGTCATCGTAAAGCTGTCATATCCTTTCTTTCTGGATGGGAAGTCCCTGCCTCTCCTAGGAACTTCAGGATATGATCCAAGCAGAATGAAACTTCATTGATGTATGACTTCAGGAGTATAGCTTGAGATAATAGAAGAGGGTTAACAGTCCTCAGAAAGAAACAAAACATCTCAGTGGATCTTCAAATAATAGAATTGCAATACTCTCAACACTTCTGCCAATTCTGTGCCACATCCATATACTGAGTGGCTTAGTCTGCTGCATGTAAGATTATACTGATCAAAAACTGTGTGGAAATAAGAAGTTAAAATGTTAACACAAAAGGACCGTAAAATGAATTTTCATCATTTTAAGGGGTTTTAGTTGATTTTTTTGTGTGAGTGAATGTTTCTAATAATTCAGACTGTTACTTTAAACTGGATTTTTTGCCCTGCCTATCTTTATACAGATCAGATCCCATTCCCAGTTTGGTGATCTCTGCCAGAGAGCCACTGCTGCTTCGTGCTGTCCCAGCTGGACGCTGGGCAACTATATTGCTATTCTAAACAACAGGTCATCATGTCAAAAAATTGTAGAACGGGACGTCTCTCACACCCTAAAGCTGCTTCGCACTTGTGCCAAATACTACTACAACGGCACCCTGGGGCCGGACTGCTGGGATATGAATGCCAAAAGGAAGGACCAACTCAAGTGTACAAACGTGCCTCGCAAATGTACCAAGTACAATGCTGTTTACCAGATCCTTCACTACCTAGTGGACAAGGATTTTCTAAGCCCAAAGACAGCTGACTATGTCTTACCAGCTTTAAAATACAGCATGCTCTTCTCTCCGACTGAGAAAGGGGAAAGCATGATGAGTATTTACCTAGATAACTTTGAGAACTGGAACGCTTCCGATGGTGTAACGACCGTCACGGGGATTGAGTTTGGAATAAAACATAGGTTGTTTCAAGATTACCTGTTGATGGATACTGTGTATCCTGCCATAGCCATTGTAATTGTTTTATTAGTTATGTGTGTGTACACGAAGTCCATGTTTATCACGCTGATGACTATGTTTGCAATAATTAGTTCCCTGATTATTTCTTATTTTCTCTATAGGGTAGTATTTAATTTTGAGTTCTTTCCATTCATGAATCTCACAGCATTGATTATCCTTGTTGGGATTGGAGCAGATGATGCTTTTGTCTTATGTGATGTTTGGAACTACACAAAATTTGATAAACCTCATGCTGGAACCTCTGAGACAGTGAGCATCACATTGCAGCACGCTGCTCTTTCCATGTTTGTCACGAGTTTTACAACCGCTGCTGCCTTCTATGCTAATTATGTCAGCAATATCACAGCAATCAGGTGTTTTGGTGTTTATGCTGGCACTGCCATTTTGGTGAATTATGTTTTGATGGTTACATGGCTGCCTGCTGTAGTTGTATTACATGAACGATACCTTCTCAATATTTTCAGTTGCTTTAAGAAACCTCAGCAGAGGGTATACAACAACAAAAACTGCTGGACAGTGTTGTGCCAAATGTTCCACAAGATTATTTTTGCAGTCTCAGAAGCATCCAGGATATTTTTTGAGAAAGTTTTGCCATGCATTGTTATCAAATTTCGGTATATTTGGCTTTTCTGGTTCCTTGCCTTAACAATTGGTGGAGCGTATATTGTGTGTGTAAATCCAAAGATGAAACTGCCGTCACTGGAGCTCTCCGAGTTTCAGGTGTTTAGGTCTTCTCACCCATTTGAACGATACGATGCAGAATACAAAAAACTTTTTATGTTTGAACGTGTCCACCATGGAGAAGAGCTCCACATGCCGATAACGGTAATCTGGGGTGTCACACCTGAGGATAATGGTGACCCTTTAAACCCTAAAAGCAAGGGAAAGCTGCAGCTAGATACCAGTTTTAATATCGCAAGCCCAGCTTCACAGGTTTGGATTTTACGTTTCTGTCAGAAGTTAAGAAATCAAACCTTCTTTTATCAGACTGAAGAACAAGACTTCACAAGCTGCTTCATTGAAACATTTAAGCAGTGGATGGAAAATCAAGACTGTGATGAGCCATCTCTTTACCCCTGCTGCAGCCACTGGAGCTTTCCATACAAACAAGAAGTTTTTGAATTATGTATCAAGAGAGCTATAATGGAGCTAGAAAGAAGCACAGGGTACCATTTAGATAGCAAAACCCCAGGGCCTCGCTTTGACCTTAATGACACTATCAGGGCAGTGGTGTTGGAGTTCCAAAGCACCTACCTCTTCACTCTGGCTTATGAGAAAATGCATCAGTTCTACAAAGAGGTGGACTCATGGATTTCAAGTGAGCTTAGTTCTGCTCCTGAAGGCCTTAGCAATGGTTGGTTTGTGAGTAATCTTGAATTTTATGATCTTCAGGACAGTCTTTCTGATGGTACTCTGATTGCCATGGGTCTTTCAGTTGCTGTTGCATTTAGCGTAATGCTTCTTACAACTTGGAACATAATCATAAGCCTTTATGCCATAGTTTCAATAGCTGGAACTATTTTTGTCACTGTAGGTTCTCTGGTTCTTCTTGGGTGGGAGCTGAACGTGTTAGAATCTGTCACAATCTCGGTGGCTGTTGGCTTGTCAGTAGACTTTGCTGTTCATTATGGGGTGGCTTATCGCTTAGCCCCAGACCCAGACCGAGAGGGGAAGGTCGTTTTTTCTTTAAGCCGTATGGGTTCTGCCATTGCAATGGCTGCCTTGACTACATTTGTAGCTGGAGCAATGATGATGCCCTCGACAGTGTTGGCCTACACGCAGCTTGGCACTTTCATGATGCTTATAATGTGCATTAGTTGGGCTTTTGCAACGTTCTTCTTCCAGTGCATGTGCCGATGCCTTGGACCTCAGGGCACTTGTGGCCAGATCCCACTACCAAAAAAACTGCGGTGTAATGCCTTCTCTCAGACCTTTTCAGGAGCCCAAGGAAGCAGAAGTCAAAATAAATCACATCCTGTTAGCAAGTATCAGCTGGACTCCAGAAGTCAAAAACCAGAAATGGAACATGAGCACTATGAGCTTGAGCCTCTGGCATCACAAACCAGTGTCTGTAACCCTGCAGAGAAAGTGGCATATGAAGAAACTCATATCTGCTCAGAGCTTTTCAGCAGCAGGCCCCAAAACTCGTGTGTGCCTGTGCATCCAGCCTATAGTAGTGAAGTGAGTAAAAGCATCAAAAATGTTGCTAGTTCAGCCGTGTTGCAGACATCTATGGACCAACACACCATATGCCCAGTTTTCTCTCAAAACAGGCAGTGTAGCTGTCCTGATGCGTATAAGCAACTGGCAGTGAAGTGGAGTCCACACTCCTGTCAGCAGTTAAGTGACACCTTCTGTTACCAGTGTTCTCCTCCACCCGGAACCGTGCAGATCCAAAGCTCCGTAGCTCCTATAAATGCTTTACAGCAAGCTGCCGAAGGCTACGTGCATCCAGTCCAGCATGTCCTCCATTGCAGCTGCCTTCAAGGAAGGCTCAAAAGAACAATGACACAAAACTCTCTGCCTAAAAATTTTTTCCTCCAGTCCGTGCAACAGTTTCAGGCACATCAGAGAATAAACAGGACAGATACACATGCTCATCAAAACCCAGAGGCAAACGTAAGAACTGTTCCGAAGGTGATGAGCTCCTCACAGTTTCTCTGCCGAAACGCAGGACCTCTAATAGTGCGTTGCTCTGAATGTGAGAACAGCGTCTCAAATAACCAAAAGGGATTCTGTCAGCAGACAGACAAGTGTGATGAAAAGGGTGATACAGAAGCAAATGGGGTTGAAAGCAAGAAAGCCTCTCTGTCAAAGCAGAAAAAAATTGCTGAGAGCAAGATGGATCAGTGTTCTTTGCAGAATGACCGAGTTTTGAAGGCTGACCAAAATGATAAAAAACACCTGCTGAACAGGTCAGGGAGAGAGGCTTGCTACGAGGGTTGCCATGAAAGTTCACACTGTTGTAGCAAGGCTATTGCAGTGAAGTGCAATTCTGTTGACTGTCAAATGCCAAACATCGAAGCCAATGTGCCTCCTATGTTAATGCACCCAGAACTTTCCAATGAAAGTTTGTTAATAAAAACACTATAATAAACCTTTAATTTGGCAATCCTGCGTCTTTCTTTTAAAAGTAAATTTAAAGCACTAGAAAGGAAAGTCCTGAATAAATACGAATTATAATTTGCCTTTTGGAATGAAAAATGTATTTTATAGAACAATAACATTTATACATTTCATAAAGCCATTACATGTAGTAAAACCTGATGTTGTCCAGAATGTTTTTTTGCTGCAACTCGTAAGATGGATTGTGCTTCATTTAGGTTTTTTTCCAGGGCATTAGTGTTTGATTTCTCCTTATAAACCATCTCAAGAAATAAAGCATTACAAAGAAAATCTCCCTGTTCTGAAGCCAGAGCTTGTGAGATTGGTAACGTTTGGGGCAGACTGAGATTGCCACGCTTCTTGAGTACATAATTTACCGTTATTCTGCTGCTGCCTTGGCAGGCTTCTGCACACCTTGAAACAGCAGCAGGACTGTAACTGTGTTCATTCAGGATTGTTTGACAGACCAGCTCTGCAGGGTAGCCTGTTTGGGGAATATTTTTAACTATTCATCCTAACAAAATCTAAAGAAAAGCTCCTGGAGGTCTACAGCGTTTACACCACCCTTGCTGCATTTCTGTGTATAGAGTGCAGTAAAACATTAAACTGCCTTTCTGGCAGTGACTGTATGGGCTTTACATTTAAATACCAGGGAATACAAGTGGAAACGATAGTAAGTGAACATTATTTACTTCTCAGTGATGACACAAAAAATGCCGTTTACATGGCTGACAGATATATGTATATAAAATCAGGAGTTATAAAATTGGGCATGAAGTGCCTGCAATAGTGAACTTTTTCCCACAGAGTTAATCTACTGTGGAGAAAGGCATAGTTAATGCACAGGTTCTAGACTTACTGGCAACAGTATCAGATTAAGTAAATTCAAAAGGCTCAAACACATGAACTAAAATACTGCTTTCTGAGTGTTCCTATCTGGAGAAGTTCCAAGATGAAGTTCCAAGTACTGAACTAGACCATGTAACCAAGACCTTGGATTTCAGACCTTGTATCTGTGTAAGTACGGAGTTTAGTCACATGATAGCTGTGGGTAGCCATGGGAATACTTGCTGGTCTTATCATTCAGGGAGAGTGGATTTCAGAGCAGGAACTGTGTTGCATGTCATAATTGCTATGTACGTTAATGACAAATCTCTCTTCATTTCATCGCTTGGTTATGCTGATTATGTTGATTAATGAGACCCAGAAGATAGATTTCATGGGCTGATGCGATACCATGTACTTGGTGTGTAATGAATCACTGGAGGAAGAGCCTGGATTTGTCTGTCCTAATGTTGAAGGCATGCAGAGGATTCACATCATACAACAAACCACATTGGTTTGGCTAGGAGCAGTGATGTTAGTGCTTATACATCCCAGTTACTGGAACAGAATAAGAGATTGGAAACTACAGAAAAAACTAAAATAGTTTAACATGGTTTAAGAAGAGTATCATTCTTTCTTAGTTATAAAATAAAACTTGGTTTTAGTTACCTTGGAACTTGTTATTCCATTTAGAGCCCGATTCTTTCTAAAGTTTGTAATGAGAGCAATTCAAGGCTTCTCTGTGCACCACAGAGGCCATTAATTATTAAGAGTTGCAGTCTAAGAAATTTAAAAGCATAAGAAATAAACTGGGCTGTTGCTGTTGTCCAGCTTTTTTCCTGCCCACCACATTTGCTTGAGTGCAATTTGTCAGACCCTGTCAAAGCAGCATGTAATGCTTGCGTAGTGCCTGCCACATGAGCTGTCGTTCACAGCTTTGAGACATGGGCCTTCAGGGCAGTCCCCAGCTATTGCACCTAAAGAACAGAGGACTTTCTGAGCTGATGAGCTCAAAAGTGAGATTTTTTTCCTAAGCCAGTTTTCTATCCTGCATTTTAGGTAAGGAAACCACCTTTGACTGCTGTTATTAATAGCTAGTTTTATAATGGTGATGTAAATGACAGAGAGAAATGTTATGCTTCCATTATGATTTATTTGTTCTTAAAGGCTGATACAGTGAGAAAAAAGGGACAGATAAGGGGTTGTGATGTAATTCACTCTTAGGAAAGATTAAAATGAACTAATGTAGGTGACTGGTGAACGGGATCACTGCTGCACTTGCCTTTTGTGACTTCGCCATTTCCTCCCTGCTTAAACTGCTTTATCTTTTCCAAGCCAGTTGGCTGGACAAGGAGCAATCATTGACTTAGATAAGTTTAATAATTATGGATGTGGCAGCGCCTGTGCGTGTGCTACATCTGTGTCAATTCAAGTTTAGACTCTAAAATCCAAACCAATGCAACTCCTGGAGAATGGAAGAAAATAGGAGTTGGTTCCGGTGACAGATGAAGGCTGATGAGGCTATAATTAAGTTTTTTCAGTCTACTAGGAGCAAGCAAGGAGAGATGGAATTCTGTTCCACTCCAGAAAATCTTAACAAGAACCATTTCATCCTACTGAGACATCTCTCAAAGACTTGCCAATGATGGCCAAGCCCCAAGGGAAACTGATGAGCATGAAATACTCGGATTTGCATTAATTTGCTGAGGTCCTCCCTTGCACTGGGGCTGCGTGGGGGATGTGGATGTGTGTGCACAGCACGCGGTGTGGCTCAGTGTGGTGCTTCTCATGTGGGCTGCCCAGGTGGGGTAAGGGCCCTACCAGCACTGGCTCGTGCTCCATCCATGAAGTCACACAGTCCTGGCTTTAGAAGACACAGACCTTTATTGCTGTGGATAATTCATGCTGGGTTGTTTGGGAATTGCTCTGTCAGTGATGACACATGTAGCTTGAGACACGACAGGAGAGCTTTCTGCCTTTCCA
The DNA here is from genome assembly GCA_013400975.1 of Atrichornis clamosus. Classification (NCBI taxonomy): domain Eukaryota; kingdom Metazoa; phylum Chordata; class Aves; order Passeriformes; family Menuridae; genus Atrichornis; species Atrichornis clamosus. The sequence continues at coordinate 90,859 of WBMZ01009034.1, forward strand.
AAGTCTAGGAAAGACCTGACAGTAACTTGTGGAGAGTCTTTAAAGTGACATCTCTTTGGTTATTCAAGGAAGGGAAGAGACTTTATGTGAAAAGGCAGTGGTCTCTTTGTGGCTCTTAAATTGCTAGTATCCTTTTTTCAGGAGTAAAGAATACAAACCAGAATCTTTCTGAGAGTGGGGCTTGTATCTGAGACCAACTCTCTCAAATTTGTTTTACCCGGGGGAAAAAGAATTTAACATAACAGATACCTTAGTTATCTGTATCACCCTTAGGGTCTGTGTTTTTCAGGTCATAATCACATTTCTCATGTGGATAATATATTGATTAGTTTAACAAAAAATGGTAAAGTAATTTACAGTAAGTCCTAAAAATTAAACCAGGCTCAATATATAATCACTCCAAATGCAACTAACTCATACAAAAGATTGGTAGATGATAGGTAGCTGAGAGAGTAACGTAAAGGAGTTTTAAATTACTGTTTCATTGTTTGCGTTTTTAAAGAAAATTCAAATCCATCTTTTTACAATCACCCATAATCACTTTAATTTGATCTTTTTTAACTGATCTGGGAGAACTGCTTAGAAGTGCTTTGAATTAGGAACACCTCTCATTTTGCCAGATAGAGTCCTGGCAGTCAGTCCAAAAGAGCTCTAAAAATACAAGTTGACAAATGACAAAAATTTTAGCACTGTAAGAAATGTCAAACATGATGAAAATTAAATATATTTTATTTATATAAAGAATGTTACTCTATTTAATATAGGTAGGAGAGGGGTGATTCAGGCCAAAATCACACTGACTTCATTGAATTGGACCTTAAATTTTTTCCACATGCTGGCAAGCTATATTAAATTTTATTTCTGCCAATAACATCTGAAGTGCCTATACATGTAGCGTTTGATTTATGATGGTGAGCTGGGACACCGTCTTACTAAGTGTTGCATAGTCCCATGGTGTGAAACAAGTCTTGCCTTTGCAATAAAAATTTCAGCCTGTAGAAGTTATTGTCTGGAAGAAAGGCAAGAGCTTGTCAGAGTTCGTGAGAGATCTCTGCAGACTCATGAATTTGAATCCAGTGTCACTGTTGCAGAAGTCCCCTCACTTTAATGGTGTTATCCTTTGACTATTTATTCACTTGTTTTATCAGAAAAGGGTCTCTGAGGTCTGGAGAGCCTGTGACATAGATCATGCACAGCTTAGAGAGGCTGCAGGTTTTAGGTACTACTGTGCTGTGTCTGAATACTAAGTAGTCTGACACACCAAGGACTCTTGACTTTGCTGTTTCTCTTTACTTGGCAGCCTGTATTCCAAGAGTTTATCCTAAGATCTCCACTTCAGGAGGCTGCATAGAGTCAGGTGTTTCCTGGAGATGCATAATTTGGGGTATTTTGGTATACCTGAAATGTATTAAAGGTAATATGTCCAACTTGGCTTTGGATTCCATTATTTTAGGTTTTGATCAATGTCACTTTACCTGCAAATGGATAGACATTCCAGAGGAGCAGCTGCTTGTTGCTTTTATTTAAATTCTGTTAGTTAAAAATGTATGTTGAGTCTAGTTCCCAAGCCATTAATTTAAAACTGATGCCCGTCTGCCTCCTTAAAAACAGCAGGGATAACACTTGCTCTCTTGCTGTGGGCTGGCCACAATGGTGGTAGTGTTCAAAGCTGAACTCTTCCAGCAGTGAGTCTTTAGGGCAGATGGATGGCTTTGCTTTGAGGCCTAAACAAACTTTCTTAAACCCTTGTAAAGCCTTAACCAAAATTGTCTGTAGATTAATCTTAATAGCAATTCTAGCATGTTTCTCCGTGGCTTAGAAAAGGAGGAGATCATTCATGACTGACAAGTTAGTAATGCTGGCTTTATTGCAGTGCCCTGATCCTTGGAAAACAGTGTGACTAAAATACACACTGAGTAATGGCAGGCCCTTAAAAATTTGACCTAAACCATGTCTTCTGCATACAATAATATTTTTACAGTATTATTCAGTAATGGGAAATGTTGTAGTTTAAACTGTAAGATGGATAATGTACTGAAATTATTGCTGATTTTACGTGTGTTTGAAGTCATTTTCAGGACAAGTGAAGGACAGGTGAGGACAGCTTGTGTGACGAGGTAGCACCTCTTGTTGTCTGCCCTCACCCAACCCTCGGAGCAGGTCACTGAGATCACCTTGCTGTGGTGGCAGCGTTCAGGAGCTGAGAGAGGAGCAGCCAGCTACCTGCAGTGTGGTGGGGAGCAGAGGGGCAGCAACTGCATCAGCTGCCTCTTCTGGTCAAGTTCTCCATTTGGTAATAAAAACACCCTTCAGTGTGTTGTGTGCTGGAGCAATAATTCACCTCTTGCTTTAGTGGTATAAATCAGAAGTATGTTAATTGGAGTTATTTGAGCTCTGTTAGTATAAGAAAGAGACGTATCACAACTGCTGAGTTACTGGCTCTCGTAAAAATTCCAGAGTGTTTGGCCCAAAATCTGCTTTTGAGGAGAGATGTTTATGTGCAAAAGCAGAACCCATGGATGTTCTTACAGTCCAGGTAAAAATGAACAGAATAAAGCGACTGAAACTCAGTCCTGAAAAACATTGACAGCATACAAAAGCAAGTTTAGCTTTGAGTGGAGAGTTCTGTTGGAGCCAGCCTGCAGTACAAGATCAGATACTCTCCTTCACTTTTTCTTACAAAAACAGTCTGTTTCAATATGTATTTTAAAATCTATGGTTTTTATGCTTTAAATATCTATTTTATAATATACGATAGTATTGTCTCAAATATTTTCCAAGTGGCCTGTTATGGCATGGCTGAACAGCAAACCTTTTCCCTAAAAAATGCTCTTTTCAATCTGATGAAACTTGAGCTCGTGGCTGTCACAGCAGCAAAGCTATCCAAGTCTATTATTCACCTTTTCTTCTATTCTGCATTCTTAATTAGGGTTCTGTCTCATCTGACCCTAAAATTTTGGGCCTTTCTTAGATGCTGTAATAATTTGATTTCTTTCCTAACATAGTACTGAATCTGTTAAGTACCAAATGTAGCTCATTCTGATATACATTAAAAGTAACCAATTTTCCTGCCTTCCATGCATTCATAAAATGCACGTAGCAGGACTTCCCTCCTTTTGCTGATTCCTTTTTGTCTCAAGCTCTTGAAATAACAACTTCTATAGTTGTGTAGCATAATCTCTTTGAGCTTTTCTTATTAGAGAAGCTTTATTTGCATTTGGGGAGCATAATATGTCCACTTTTTAAGACTTCACAGCAGTATTGCACTACAAAATAGGGCAGAAATAGTGTTGCACTGACACTAGTTTGAACACTTGGAGCAGTAGGTAGTTACATTACATGGAGGTGTTTTATTTGGCATAGCGCTGAAGGAGTATAATCTTCACAAAGACAGGCATTAGGAATCTTGTAACATAAATGGCAGATAATAACTTAGCCTCACCTTCTTTTGTGTAGCATAACCTTCACACAAAGAAACTTAAAAGAAGTAATTCAGGAAGCATTAAGCAAAACAACATAAAATTGAAAAGTGCTTGGATTACAGTGGCTTGCCAGGAGGTAAGTTCTACTGCTTTTTCAATTCTAAAAGGACTTTTTAAACCACCTTCCTTAATATGTCCCAGGTGAACAACATGCTGTTGTTGAATGAGAATTCAAGAAGCTCTTCTGATATTTCTAGACGGTATCACTTTCCAGAGAAGTTTGACTATATGAAATAACAGTACTAGGGAAAGGTACCTTACCAAAATAAGGTGTCGTAATGAAACCATCATTCAAGTGTTAATCTGGCTTTTTCATCATTTGCAGCTGAGAAGTTTTATGGGACTTGAACTGAGACATTTTGACTGCAAAGTACTCAAGCCTGTATGCAAGAATTTGAGACAGCTCAGTAGGTGCACTTGATGACTTAGATATATAACCTTCAATTAGCTTAGTTAAAACAGAGCAGGAGAAAGAAAGATAGTCCCAAATCCTTATTTATATTGAAATACTCTTGTACACTACACAGAAGGAGGAAATGTCTTGACAATGTGTTTAAACCACAATATTTGAGACTACAATAACTTTTATGATCTCAGTAATAAGCATGAAACAGAGTTGCAAATAATAGCATGTATAATGTGATTGATGTTTAATTAGGGAATTGTAAACTTCTGGGCATTTGAAAACACCAGCATTCTATGGCCTGCAATAAATCATAGAATCACTTAGGTTGGAAAAGACCTTTATGATTGAAAGACCTCATTGAGTCCGACTTGTTAACCCAGCACTGCCAAGCCCACCACTAAACCTTGTCCCAAGTGTCACGTCTACACATCTTTAAAATACCTTTAGGGATGGTGCTTCAACCACTTTCCCAGGCAGCCTGTTCCAATGCTTGACAACCTTTCCTGTGAAAAAAAAAATTCCTAATATCCAATCAAAACCTCCCATGGTGCAATTTGAGGCAATTTCCTCCTGTTCTGTTGCTTGTTTCCTGGGAGAAGAGACTGGTACCCTCATCTGGCTACAGCCTCCTTTCAGGGAGTTGTAGAGTGATAAGGTCATCCCTGAGCTTCCTTTTCTCCAGGCTAAACACTCCCAGCTCCCTCATGCACTCCTCACAGGACTTGTGCTGCAGCCCCTTCACCAGCTCTGTTGCACTTCTCTGGACTCACTCCAGCACCTCAATGTCCTTCCTGCAGAGAGGGGCCCAGAACGGGGCACAGCACTCAAGGACTCATTCCCCCACCCAGATCACTGATAAGGACATTAAACAGGGCTGGCCCCAATACGGAGCCCTGAGGAAGCCCCGCAGTGACCGAACACCAGCTGGATGTGACTCTGGTCACCACAACTCTCTGGGCCCAGCCATCCCGCCTGTTTTATACCCAGTGAACAGTGCACTCATCCAAGCCATGAGCAGCCATTTTCTCCAGGAGAATGCAGTGGGAAACGATGCCAAAGGCTTTACCAAAGTCCTGGTAGATACATCCACTGCCTTTCCCTCATCCAGTAAGCAGGTCACCTCATCATAGAAGGAGATCAGGTTGGTCAAGCAGGACCTGCCTTTCATCACCCCATGCGGTCTGGACCTGATTCCCTTGTTGTCCTGCTTATGCCATATGATGGCAACCAGGTTGTTCCATCTCATGATTTCCCTGGCACTGAGGTCAGACTGACTGGCGTGTAATTCCCTGGAGACTCCTGTGGCATCATTTCCCACTGCATTCTCCTGGAGAAAATGGCTGCTCATGGCTTGGATGAGTGCACTGTTCACTGGGTATAAAACAGGCGGGATGGCCGGGCCCAGAGAGTGGTGGTGACCAGAGTCACATCCAGCTGGTGTTCGGTCACTGCGGGGCTTCCTCAGGGCTCCGTATTGGGGCTTAGTCACATTCGCCAACTTCCAGAAAGCTGGGACCTCCCTGGTTAGCCAGGATTGCTGGTAAATGATAGAAAGTGGCCTGGAGAACACATTCACCAGCTGCTTCAGTACCCTTGAGGGGATCCCATCCAGCCCCGTAGACTTGTGTGTGTCTAAGTGGTGTAGCAGATCCTGTTGGTACTTGCTCAAGTACATCCAAATAGTTTTTAGTGCTATAACTTTGATATGCTCCACTTGGCGTCTGTTATACAGGTTCACAGATACATCAGTGCAGTGAATTTGGCTGTCACCAGTCTGGACTTTGGATGGGGACTGAACTGCCTCCTGAATGAGCAGCTCAAAATTGAGACCATCTCTAACAGCAGAATGTGAGTATGTCTGTTTGGCTTATACCAGATACTGCTTTCTTGTGGGCAATGGAGAAGGGAAGTTGAAATACATACTTCTGTTTGTCCCCTGAATGCAGAAGCTGATAACTTTGCCTAGCATAAATATTTCAAAACTCAAAAGGTGAAGTCCTTGTGGTGCTGTGTACATGTTATTGACACTGTGTGTGCGTGTGCTTGGTTTCCTTGGTTGTTCCAAATACATTTGCGTGGATTTTTGTAGCTATGTTACTGATGTTCAAACTTACTAATTTTTCACTTCACCCTGTTAAGTGTAAGAAGTGGCCTGATCTATTTCTGTTTTGGTGCTCTCAAAGAAACACTGTGCACTTATATTTCATTTCATATTTATTATTTTAAATATATAAAAGCTAGAACAATATGCTCCAGTCTTAAACTGCTATTATAGTAAGTGATGTTTAATGTTATTATTACTTCAGTATTTTTATAAATGGGCAAGAACAGTAGAGACATACAGGCTCTGATTTAATTTACCATTTTTAGTACTTTGTGATTGTATTTCATGTTGCCTTTAAAATAATGAATTGAAAACACTAGGCCTGGATGCAGAGATGATTCAAAGCACTTAGCTTTAAAACTGCTTGATTCAAATATAGGAGTGAAAAAAGGCAAAACACTTGACCTATAATAGTGAAACAGAAGCCAAATATACTTGATTGCTAGCAAGTATGCTGCCATTTTGCACAACCCTCCTTTGAAGTCTAACTCCACCTTTGTTTTATCTTCAAGTTCCCCTTTCCAGCTCAGTTCCAGTTTCCTTGCAGAGCCTGAACATGCATCCTAAAGGACAAAAGCTGGTTATCATACTGCAAGGGGCCAGCCAGTTCCCAGGGGCTGCACTTATGCCAGTGTGTGCCTGCTTTCTAAGTGTGTTTCCAGACACAGAGCTTGAGAAAGCCCCGCTATTATTTCTCTCCTTGTCCTCTGACCAGAGGGAGGGATTGGTCTCAAGCAACAGAGCAGGTGCTGTGGCCTGTGCAGCAGGGGGGCACTGGGCCACGCAATCCCTGAGGCTTAGAACTCTCAGCAATTTATCTGTCTGATGCTAGGTCTAAATTTGCCTTTTGTCCATTGCCATTGTTCTGCTCTGCAAGCTATTCCCCCTCCTTTGGGCAACAGAGAGCAGCTCCCTCCTGGTGCTTGCGTTCCTCAAATCCTTGCGGTTGCTGCTGCCTGCAAAGAGGCCCTGCTGAGGAAGAATCCCTGCTGCTCTCAACATTGTGCACAGCCGTTTTGGAGCCCCTTGTTAAGTGGAGGAGAGCTGGTGGTATCCATTTATTTCAGTGGCCTTGCCCCAAAGGTAGCTATTGTTTGTACAGTCACCTCCTCTGCCACCTGGGGTCTGGGAAAAGAGCAGGGGTGGTGTGAGCTCCTGAGGTGACCTGTAAATGTGAGGGCTGTGGATTTAAAGCTCTTATGTCTTCTGACTGTGCAAGAGCTCAGAAGTCGTCCTGACATCTCACATTTTCTGTCTCGCTCCTGGTTTTTGATACACTTTAGCCTGAAAAGCCTGATTGATGTGAAGCCCTGCTGGAGTCTTCAGTTTCTACACTTGCTCTGGTTTCACATTGTATTTTAAGATCAGGAGAACAAAGATTCATGTCAGATGTTGTTGCTGTTAGTGTCTTCCCACTTCCCTCCACCCAAGCCCATGCTATCTGGAAATGGGTCCGCCCTTCCTTAGGAAGCCCAGACAGTGAGGAAGCCACAGCCTCTTCATGTTTTTACACTTAGGTGTGCCTGACTGAATAGAGATTTCCTCAAAGCTATCGCAGCTCTCAGATTGGTTTGGTTTTACTTCAGAGGATCTGAAGTTGTATTTCAGTGTATTGAAATAGATGTAACTCCTGTTTGTAACCTCTCCTACAGCAGGAGGGGAGATGGAAAAGACAGACAGAAACTGTGTCGAAAGACTCAATCTCTTCCATACTTCTCTGTAGAACCGTGGCTGATCTGTGGCTGTTGACCTGAACTGAGAATTTGACTCCCAGCTTCCAAGTTTTGCCATACAGTGAATTACTTCAGCAAAGGGACATCTTGGAGCTCCAGCATGCCTGGGTGTGGATGCAGTATCTAGAGCTGACTGCTGACATAATAAAAAGGATGTGCATCCTGGGCTGTGCTGTCCTGTTTGAAATCCCTCTGTTCTCACTGCAAAAAAGTGAGGAAGCTACTGACTATGGAATAGCAATCTGAGACATACCTCCATTGTCTTCTGCAGACAGCCAGTCTAGGTGCAACCTTCGGGAAGCACGTGTGTCTTTTCCCAGTGACTGCCCAGCCGAAGGTCCTAATTCAGGAGCAGCAAATCATACCTAACTTGGAACATCATCTAAAGGTTTTCAGAGGTTGCAATGTCTCCTTTGCTAACATTGCAGTATAGGCTCTTTCCTATTAACTCACATACAAGAGGGTTGAGACCTGTAACTGGAATAACATGGGAAAGTTGGAAAAGCACAGGAACAGGTGACGTACTTCTTCCCTCTTTGAGGTAGCGAGCTTGGCAAAGGGGCTTCCATAAATCTTTCTATTTGACCAGACAAAGGAAAAGGTGGATGGCCTTACCTGAGAAATGCGCCCTGCTCCCCCTAGCCACCAAAAGAATCCAGCAGGGACAGCACAAGCTCTGGCCTGGTTTATTTATCCTGCCTTCAGTACTCAGCTCCTACAGGTAATCCTGTGCTGTGGAAATTAAACCATAAGCCAATGTTGACTTCTGTTGGAAGTCATCCTATACCATGGTCTGTAGTAGTTGCCTTGCAGGGACAGAGCACCTCTTTTCTGGGTAACTGGTTGCCTATGTCACAATAGGGTTGAATCACTGGGTTTGCTAGTCCCTGGGCCCAGTGTTCTGAGCCCAGCTCTTGTCTCTTGTCTTCCTCATGACAAAGCTTCAAATCCAGTTCATCTTCCTCCTAAGAGTCAGCCCTCAGCCATGTGCTGGCTTGGGAAAGCTTAATTCAGTTGACTAATCTATTGTTCCCATTTGTCTGTGTGTGTAGTTTTTAACAGGAGAAGGCATGGATTTAGTCCATGGTGTCAGACAGCACTCACCCAGGACAGCTGGTAGTGCTGCTCTGTGTGCAATATGCATATTAATAAAAACATTATAAATCTTGTGTGCTCTTCGTAAACTAAAACACTGGTTTTCCAGTTCAGAATCTTCCAGTATATTCCAGGAAATACTGGTGATCTACTCCTGTTCTTAGAGGTCAGCAGTTTTCTTGCACACCTGGGTACTTACATGTCAGAGCCATCATTTGATTTAGACTTTGAGCAGAACCTCTCTGACTCTGGAATTTACAGTCATCCTTTCCATCAACAAGAAATTAATTGGGGAACAGTTTTTCTCGTAAAGTTCTATCATTATACTCACATACGCAAGTGTCTGTATAAAAATAAAAGCTAAATAAGCAAGCAAACCCCCAGATTTCTTTAAATGTTAGATCTGGTCATAAAAGTTGAGAATGTTTTTTAAAAAGAGTTTAAAAAATCTTGTTCTTACAGTGTTTGCCTACAGTGTTTAGACCAGCTGAAGCTTTGAGACACATCAGCATATTTTACTTGAGGAAGCTAAGGTTTACATTTGCTTCTGAAAATGTAATCTTTCACTTCCAGCTTTCTAAGAAAGAAGGCACTACATGGTATCCGCTTCATTTCTGCAATATTACAGATAGGGCAACAGTGAAAAGAATGCCAAAATAAGGCAGATGGTTTGGTTGTCCAGCATTTTTACTTCTGTATTGCTTCTGCAGCTTTTTGTGGATGTTCCAGGATTTACAGATAAATATAAGGTCAACTCTGGAAGGAGAGAGTTTTGCCAGAGAGGAATAGATGAAAGAATTAGGGAAAGCCAGGTGACTAATACACATATTAGCTACTCCTGATTCAGAACTTGCACAGCTCCAGGAGAAGGCAGCATCTCATAAATTGTATCTCCACTGTGATTGCATGATTATTCTCATTAAAAACGATGTATGAAATAAAAAGACAAGCCTAATTCTCAGATAATGTGTTAAATCTATAGCACTGGCAGCCAGATAAATCTTTCTTCTGCCTGGTAAATAAAGCAGAGACAGAATTGGCTGCTCAGAGGTGTATTTAATACTGACTGAAGGAGCATATGTAGAGACAGGGTAGGAGAGGCTGAGTTGTACATTTGCCTCTGAGAGTGTGTATTACTGTCCTGTTGGGTAGGGGCCTTTAAAGCATTGAGTTGGGAAGAACTGCCAGACTTAATGAAGGCAGTCTGACCTTGCAGGACCAGTGATTAGAACAGCTAGTGTTAAACAGTGTGTGCAGAGCTGGAACCTGGGGCCTTGGTGGATATGCAGACAATATGCTGCAAAGTAACTGTAGTGCCTCCACAGACACCCATTAATGTGTTGGCATGGATTGCTGCAAGCAGCCATATGTGGCTCATCTTCCAGCATTTCAAGTGGAAAGCCAAAATTCCTTTATTATCTTGGTCTGGATTGCTACCCTGTCTGTTCTTTGTACTGCTATAGGTACAGAAGAGGTGAGTGAGTTGTCTGGTCAAGATTTTTCTTGACACTGCTCCCAGTTGTGGCTATTTCAAGAAAGGTTTGAGTGCTCATTGTGCTCCCACTGTAATCACATTGAAGTGTTGTATGGGTGAGGGAGGGGAAGCTGTTTTTCCATGACCACAGCTGGCAATCAGTTTATCCCCTTGAAGCATGACAGTCGATATCTCTGGACATTTTTCATTAGCTGGCCTAGTATTAGATACTATTCTTATTTGTACAAATGTCTAATCCAGCTTCTGTTCTCTGAGCTGGCTCTGCCAGAGGATATCCGAGCAGAAGGGAGAAGAAGAACAAGGACGTGGTGTGACTGGTGTTACTGGGAATGCAGAACAGTCATTGCAGGTTCTTCCTGCCCTAGGTTCCTCTTCCTGTTGGTACTGAAGTCAATGAGGATTTGAAATAATTCTCCAATATTGTGTTTGTATAATAATTATTGATATTATGAACAATGAAGGCAGCAGATTGATGTGCCATCAGGAAATGTGAAGTGTTGCTGGGGGGCTGAGAGGGTCACGCAAAATATAGTGCAAACAATATTTGTTCAAGTGAGGCAGGAAGTCTAAACTTTCCCCAAGCCTTTATACTTCAAGAATTTGTTCTAAATTTTGCCAAGAGAGCAACTTGTCTAAGAAAGCAGTTTCTGGAATAAATCAAAGTCCTTGTTGCCCTTAGGGCCTCACCAAGATGTTCTTCTCAGGTATCAGCTGCATGAGAGATGAAAATAAGTGTGTCTTTCTGACTGACTGCTGTTCTACCTTGTCTTTCCAGCAGCCTGGAGAGAATTAACAGAGTCACAGGCCTGGAGTGAGCATGGAGTTGCCAGAAACTGCAATATTTGGGAGGCCTGAGCTTTAAGTGAAAACCTCACAACAGGGCTGAACGGGAAAACTCTAAAGGAAAACACAAACACAAGAAAATTAACCATTTAATGAAATAAACCCTGTTATCAGCCCTGGAAATTACCGTCTCTAGCTGTGTCTGACCATGGATTGGCAGTAGCAAGTGCTGGTTTTGTTCTGCTTGCCATTCAGTGTTGAGGACTAGGCAGGAATAAGAAACAGTGATCCCTGTACCCCTCTAAATGTCATTTTTAAAAAGAGAAACTGGAGAGAAAACAAGAAATAAACAGTCATATTACAGTCTTTGTTTTCAAACCTGTGCTGAGCGATACCTGGATCCGGGGACTCAGACTTCCAGGATTATTGTTCGTTTCAACTGTTATTGCTATGATTCTATTCAAGTGCAGTTTGGACCATTTTGAAATGTCAGAAATGCTTTGTAAGACTCAGAGTGTTATTACAGGGCTTGTGAAGTACTGATGATAGAAAAATGATCTTTAAAAATGTTTTAGTTTTGAAGGTCTTTACATACAGCATAAGCAATGTATTAATTCAAAATACATCACCAGCATTTATACAGAAAATGTTCAAATATCTTTGTGGCTGCTTGACATTTTCTCTTTTTCTCTCTCTCTAAGTCTTTCTATTTTGCCACTGAAAAATTGAAAGAAGAGAAAAAGAGATAAAGGAAATCATTCAAACAAAAAGACAAGAAAACTGAGCTTCTTTAATCCACGGTTCATTTATTCAGATGATCCTGCAAATATGATTTTTGCTGGAAATTAATATTTAAAATGTTTTCTGAAATGAGAAAAGCACCTCAATCTGATAAGAAAAACTTGTTCAGTTTAAGACTTTGATCTCTTTCCTGCCCCTGGCCTTTGTGCAGCTTTGTCTCCTCTTTTATAAATCACAGGCTGGTCTTTTCACTCCAATTTGGGAAGAATGTCAGGTATGCCTGTGTCAAATTGCTCGCATAACCTTCTCTGCTTTAAGGCACACACTGACATTAAGTTGTCTCTGTGTCCAAGGTATCTGGTTTATCTCTGTCACCTCAAGGTGAAGTCACCTTCCACACTTTTTCAGGTAACAATTAAAACCAGTGTCTGCCCAGATTTGTCAGCTCTGCCATGTGTGCCCGATGCTTGACAACACGAGTCCCTGCAAGCAGAGGCTACAGATTAAATCCATGTCCAATGAAGTCTGGATTCCTGTTAATTTTAGCACTAGAGGATTCGAAGAAAAATGCATTTCTTTCTCCCGTATTGGTCATCTTTCTACGTGGAGATGCCTGGATCTCCAGAAACCTTCACTTTCTTTCCTTCTTTTCTCTTAAGAAAAGTTACAACTTGACTTTCAAGTGTTGGCATCTGCACAGCTTATCAGTGCTAAAAAATATATCACTCTGGTTTCAGTGAATTTTTCTGGGCAGTTGTGATTCTCAAGATGTCCATACAGCGTTTTGCCAATTTCCCTCGCTGCATACCCTAATTTCTGCTTGCAATTTCCTTCTCATCTCAAATTAGTCTATCCCAGTAATTCTTAGTTCTGCTTCTTTGCTTATTTCCATGTTTCACACAAAACCCGTTTATTATCTTTTCCTTGGCAAAGGCACTTGGAAGTTAAGGGCATTATAAAAATAACTGTGAATTCAATGACTTTTAAAAATCTCAACCAAACCTCCCTCTCTATGAAACAAAACCTTTTACAAGCTGAAAAGAGGCAGGTCATCAAGACGGTACAGTGAAGTCAGAATCACAGAAAATTACATGTATTTCCTACTGAGGTGTTAGGTGTGTCCAACCAGTCCTTAGGCAAAAACTGAGTTGAATGACTCAGCTGAGGAAAAATGGAACTATCTGATTAATCTTCCAAAATATTTTGGATGGTGCAAGACATAGTTAAAGCAAGAAATATAAGGATTGTGATTATGGCCCAGACCCTGACTTTTCAAATGACTTGCACTATTCAATTTCTCTGCTCTCAAGTCTGAGGAGTGGCAGAAGGATAATGCTGATCATTTAGGGAACTGAGGAAAGCTTACAAAGTACTCAGGAACTGCAGGCTGCTCTTACATGGCACAAATTGTCAACAGTTCACCCAGACATTCCTAATCTGCTCCTGAAAGGGACTACCTGGTTACTGAAGGCAGCCTGCCTAGAATCCCAACTCAAAAATACCATCTCCTAACACAGATGGGGTGATGTGGCCGGGAACAAATGGAGAGAAAATGTGCAGACGTGAGCAGAACTTCATCTTTTCATTGCACAGCTCTGGTTCCAGAGCCAGTAGGACTGAAATTGGGTCTTGTCTGCATTTTAGATTTGTCTTTTTTGGAGCACAGATTCAAAACAACAGCATGAGTTTTGGAGTGCTTTTTTTTTTCTGTCTTCCCCTGTATGAATTCTTTAATTATTCCCCGAAGCTTTGTAGCTGATTCCGTTTCACACCTCGCACTTTGCAGCCCTTCGAGATCTCTGTGCAGTGTTGTCATGCTTGGAGATACCTGTCACCTTAGATACATCCCATACGTCAGATATTGCTTGGAAATGAGACAGAAGACAAGGGGCTGGAGTGTGATGACTTCCACATGATAATAATGCTACATAAAAAGAAATCATAGATGCTGAAAAGCTTCATTGGCCTAACTGACCTCCCTGGCACTTAAGCATCCTGTGATTCTTTGGTATCACAGTGGATACTTTGTCCAAGATGAGTTGTAGATGTGCTTAGATTTTGGAAATTGCTTTGGTGTGTAGCATGTGCAAGTGGAGTGGAAGTCACAGAAGCCACCTGCGTATAATCCAAAGCCAAATACTGTACTCAGAACTCTAAGAATTTTGCCTTTAAAGTGCCCTTGATCGATTTCCTGCTTCTTCCTGTTCCAATAATAGATTTTCTGATTCTTTCTCTGAAAAGTGAAATCACATTATGAAATTACATTAGTGTGCATTGAGAGAGCACCAGTTATCTCATCTGACATTTTATGTATTGATTGAAATGCTGAGAGACAAGAAAGTCATGATTTATAAGAGTACAGTGAAAAACTGAGAAACAGGTGAGGGAAGGTCACAAAACATGAACAGTAAATGCAAGTGGAGCACACTCAGCTCCTGAGAAGCATGAGTCTGACAGGGTTGCTCCATGATGGGAAGGAAGGAATATGGGGGGCTCTTATTCCCCAGTCCAAGTTGGGTTTGCTTAGTTGTTTTATTTTTCTATGTAGTTTTACCAACCTATAGGGAACAAAACCCACTGATTGTAAGAATATACTAATACTTAATGCAGAACTTCTTATTTACAGGTCTCCAAAACACTTCAGACAGTTAAAGCAGCAGAGATGTCCCAAAGTGATTGCCTAGCAGGCTGGTGGGGAAGCCGGGACAGTCCCCAGCACCCATGAATCCCTGTCAAGAAGTCTGTCCTTTTGGCTGAATTGCCTCTAATCATGAGACCAAGGGTGATGTCAGGGTGATGTTGTCGTCTGCAGTTTGAAATAGGTGTGCAAGTTACATTTAACTTGAACTGGTTTGTGTAGCATCTTTGGCTTGGTCAGCCTGCCAACCTCGGCCACTGGGGAAGAGCACAGAGTATCTTTTAGGGGAGGGTTTTTTAAAAAACAAGATTTTTGCTTTAATTGCTATTTACATGTTCCACCCTTCGCCCTTTTTCAGCTGCAGAGAGATCTTGTTCTATTTTAAAAGCTTGGGCAGGAACTTGAGGCTAGAGTCTGCAGCCAAATCAAACAGGAATCTCACCAACCTAATAGAGGGTTGGCTGATAATAAAGGCTATCTTCCCAAGTCTTTAAAGCTCTCTTCTTCCAAAGACACTCCCTTATCTGAAGCCTCTGGCTTCCCATGAGAGGGTATAAACCTCTTCCTATGCAGCAGGGTACCCTTTGACATTAAGAGGAAAGCACAACTCAAGATAAGTTGAAGAGGCTTTTATGTCTAATCTCAGTAAGCATTCAGAGCCAGTGAATGTCTTTTTATCCTGAGTTGTTGAGGTTTATTTTGTTTTTTTGGCTGGGAGCACATTTTGCTTGGAATTTTATTACACCCCTCATGGCTTTTTTTTTTTTTTTTTTTTTTTTTTTTTTGTCAGATGAGCTGTCAGTGCAGTACTTGTTTGGTCAAGACTTGTGTGTTTACTTGGCATCTTCAGTATATAAAACCAGTGCTGTTCAAATGGCTTCCATGCAGCCAATTCTGCTAATATTTTAAGGTTCTGACTAATGTGGCTTGAGGGTAAATATTTTCTGACTTTAACATTGTACCTTGCTCACAGGAGTGAATTTTGATGACTTTCTTTCACTGGCAGGGGTTTCAACTTTGTCAATTCACTGCTATTTATCATTAGAGGTTTTTTTAAAAGGTGTCAAAGATTTTATTCTTTTTTTTTCATAGCTGTTGGGATCCCATCAGTGAACGGCCCAGCTCACATCATACAAATGCATCAGTGTATCTGTGTGACTGCTGAAGGCAGGGTCCCTGTGCTCCCCTTGTAATAATAATCTCCTCTTCCAGGAGTGCTAACCTCCACTGCGCTCTCCAGGACCTCTTCACTGATCCTTGTTTCATGTCCAGTCCCAGCCCTTGCCTCCCAAACACCCTTCTCCTGGCTAATGCAGAGCAAATGAGGTCTCATCCAGAGCCTGGCTTAAGTGGCCCCATTGCTGTCCTTAAGGACAAGGCTGAAGGGTTTGTGGCACTTCTTGCCAGCCCAGAGCTGTACATTTTACTTCTGTTGTGCTCCAGACTGTCTGGCTGGGAAGATACTGGAATTGACCTTCTCCTCCCAGCAGCAGTGCCAAAGACCTCTCTTTTCTGCTTGCTGGGAGCCAATTAGGGAGAAAGCAAAGACATTTCAGCACAAGATGTGACTTATGAGCAGTGGTGTCTTTACTGAAAGGCTGTCTTGAGCCTCCTCCTTCTCTCCCGTGAATGAATACTGTGAGTCCATCACATGTTCCCAGTAACCACCACAGGCCTTCCACACTGGATGTTCCCCCATGTTCCAGCCACTTTCATTCCTTTCAAAAACATCCCTTGAGGCTCATGGTGTGAATGTGTTTTGAGATGAGGAACATGTATTCAACCACCATAATTAACCTTCCATTTTAAAACCTCCATTTCCAGATCAGCTCCCTACAGGCTAATTTTTCTGTTTGCAGGAATGCATGAGTGAGGCACAGATGCTCTGTCGGGATACTTTACCTATTCATTAAGTTTGATTAGATAGCATTTGCACTCTGCCATCTAAGAGTGTGCCACTTTCTGATATAATTAGTGTTCCTCCAATTAGGATAAATGGCTGTTTCATTACTTTTAAGTGGATCATTAAAGTGCCATTCTTGTCTCATGCCTCTGGAGCTGACAAGGGTACCTGCACACTCCTTTTTGCAAAGTCAAACCTAATTTCAGAAGGCTAATGGAGAAGGCAGTGTGCCAGGGCAGATGTTGCTCATGGCTCCTGCTGAGAGCAGTTCCTGGGTAGTTGATTTTCCTGTGTGCTTGATACTCTGATTTGTGAAACAGAAGCATCTGATTGCTAAGACACCTTTTGAAGAAGTTCCTGGGGGCATCAAAACCTGGGAGTTATTGAGAATACATATTGATAAGCTTCTGTTGCTTATCAACCGTATGGCTGTCAAAGGGAAAACACAGATTGTGCCTTATCAAGAGCAGTCCTTGCATTTTTGTTTTCCCATCCCACATTGATCCACAAGGATGTCTTCTCTCCAGGGGTCATACTATTTGCTTGAAACCTGGGTGTAGCAGCCCTTTTTGTTTCTCCAAGAGGCCTTGCAATTCCTTAATCATTAGATACTGCTGTGTTATAAACACCATTTTCTGAGAACTGGAGGGCAGATTTCTGGCCCTTATCAGAGAATTGTGACTCACATTTTGGGAAGGGATAGAGACATCTCTTTTGCTAAGGAGATTTGAGAGTTGTGAGTCACCATGCTGGTCACTTTCTGTAATTTTTCCTTTTTAGATGTGGAATTCATAGACAGCTGTGTATTTTTAAAATGCTTAAGGCCACATCTGCAGAAGAATGATCTTGATAATTTTGGATGCTGTAAATCAGAAGCTGGTCCAGCTCTGAGATCATCTGACTTGCCCCATCAAGATCTAATATTGTTTTAAAACATTTCTCCAAAAGGGCTAAGATTTTGGAAAACAAAGATTATGCTTCTTTCTGCAGGATTAATCTACTCAAGATGTAGTAAAAATGCATTTTTAAAAACCCTGAAATATCTATGAAACTACCTGGCTATCTTTCTATTGATGAAACTGGGTCAGATCTTGCTTAAAATGTAAAAAGCCCATTTGTTTTAGTCTGCATTTTTTGTTTTCCTCTCGTTTTCTCTGATTTTCAAGCCTTTTTGTTCTCTTCTGACTTGTGATCCCTGGTTCTCTTTTTACCGCAACATAATTGCGTAAGACTTATCCTCCCCAGTTCGTCCAGCTTACCACCATCCACATATTTCTCAGGTTCACATCTCAGATGACTCATCAGAGCCAAAACACCCATTAACTGGTCACCAATACTGATTAGGTTTATTTCTCATAAGTCCAGAAGAAAAAATCAGTCAAAGATGTTTTTCCCATCCTGCTCAAAGTCAGTGGATATCAGGCAGGTGGGCTGCAACCTTTGTCCCCTTCAATGACTTCTCAGTGGGTAGATTGAAACATGCAGAGAAGTCACAAAAACCAAGTGGGAGCTAGGCAGGAGGGATTAGAACTTGAGGAATTTTATTTAATTAATCTTTCTGCTAAAGTAATCACATCTCACTTCTCAGACTCTAACCCTTCTAGGTCATGTTTTCTCTATCAAACTGTGAAGCAACACACAGAATTATATAGCTTTCTTGGTATCTTTAATTTAAAATAAAAATATAAATAATTCTGAAGTGACATGAAAGTATAAATAGATGGAGTAAGAAAATATTTACTGCTGTGTAAACAGCTATCAGTCTGTCAGAAATGTATGCAGCTGCTGGATCTCGGTGGGAGGCAAGCCGGAGCCTTGCACCTTGAGCCACTTGTGACAAAGGTTTGCATTGATCCCAGATGCTACTTTGAAAACTGAGGCTCGATACATCTCTGGTCTTTGCAGGAAGTCAGAATAAATCCAGCAGCTTCTGTCTAAAATCTGTGCTGGTTTTGCTCTGGATGCTGTTTTGGTGGTGTAGCAGCTTTTAGTGAAGATTCTGGCTCCAGATGCTCATTCCGGGAGAACAGAGCGATATTTTGCAGTGCCACATTTCACTGACTAAGGCACCAAACACATTGTGGTGTAGCTCACCAGGCACTATTAATGCATGTATCCCGGAGCTCTAAAGATGAGGTCTGGCCTAAGGTTCACAGGTTCAGGCAGGATGTGCTGCTTTGTCGTGCCAATGAAACACAGTCAACAGGATATGGGGGTATCTCCAGCCTCGGTGTAAGGGCTACCTAAGGGTCACTGGAAGAAAAGCTGCTTCTCCCATTTGTGAAGTACAAGTGTATCCCTCCAGAGTGTCTCCTGCTAAGCTTTTTCCTTTGAAGGGGTAAAACCGAGGTCAGGGAGCAGTAAGTTATTGAGTTAAAAACTGGATTCTGAGGTCACTTGGAAGTGGCGAATCTACAGCATGGCAGTAGGAAGGGTGAGGCTTTGCTGAGAAGAGCTGCTGTTGATGCAGGTCTGTTCAGTGGGTTTCATCACCCATTGCTGTGTCTCATGAATGTGCAGCATGAGCCAGTTTCTGGATAAATGTCCTGCTCCCATGGGAGAGCAGACATGGGAAATACCACATCTATCTGAAAATTGAGAAGACAGAACAGCCCAGCCATGATGGTTCCTTGCAGCTACCTACTTTGTTAAATATTTTTTCTGCAGATATTCCTGATAGGTGCCTAATTTATTGTGCCAGGCCTCTTTCCCAAGGGCTTGCAAATAACTGAGGGCATGCAAAACTGAGGTGAGTCATGGATCTTTCCTAAACAGTGGACCCTGCATGGAGCCCATGGAAGGTAACTTGAGTGGCAGAAATGATTATTTACTAATAACAGTGTCCCTGTTACAGCTCTCTGAGGTCAGTCAGTGGTGCCTGAGCAGGTGTCCCAGGTAGAGTAGTAGAGCTGGTAGAGCGGCCACTGCCGCCTCTTCACCACAGTATTGGCAGGACGGACTAAAAAAAGTGTCTCTGGTGCCTCTGGCAGCTCCCAACAAGTATATTGGAGCTCTGGAGAAAAGTGCAGCGTGTTATTTGTTCTTATTCCTCAGGCTTGATATGACTGGGCATCCCTTTTATCTCCCGATGATTTTAGGACTGTAACACAAATGCCGGCCTAGTGGAGTTGTACAGAGAAGGTGTCAGGCTTTGTAGCTGGGTGCTCTATAGTGCTTTAACATGAACAAGATAGCTTAGTTCTGTCCCTTCAGCCAACACCAACCTGTGTTATAACCCATCCTCAGTCAGGCCAACCTTTCCTGTGTGACCTCCCTCCTGGCAGGGCACGGCACGGGTACTGGAGCAGCGGATGTGTCCCCAGCGTGTGCACTGTGGTCGGCCCTCTGCAGCCTGGCCCGCCTCTCTCTTCAGGGTCAGACTGTCGGCTGACTGGGTCAGTCTTCCCCAAATTATTCACTGCCGCTACTCTTAAGCATTTTATAGGCCTTCCTCTTTATTGCTTAGCTTGCAGGTCACTTATTCCTCCCTCACGAGGTGTACGCTACGCGTTCTGACGGCACACGTGGCCTACTGTGGAAACAGTCACGGTGCCAAAGCCTCTAAATATTGTAAAATTCCAAGACCCAGTCCAGGTCTCCTAAAATAGCATGTCTGAGCAAACTTCCTTGGGCTTTTTAAACAGCCTTCTGATGTGTGTGCTGGGGTATGAATGGAACTGTGGATTTCTGAAGTGTCAAGGGGGCGAATGTGTGTGTACCCAAATGAGAATATTATGAATGAGTCTCTTCAGAGAAGAACGCTGATGAAAAGGACACTGTTAGCAAAAACGACCACAGAAGTATGAGCAAATACTCGAAAGGAAGAACACCCAGGGGGAGTGGGTTCCCACTTGCTAGTGAACTACATTATTTTCTTTTCAGAAGTCATGCTAAATAGGAAGGATTTTTTAGCAAAAAACCTGAAATAATGTCTGTCCTTAGTGTAAGTTCTTCTGGGTGTGAAGACAAGTGCCAGTGTACTTCCATGGCCATAGGACAAGCCTATGGATTCATCTCTTAAGAGGAGTCAAGTAAGTTAAAAAAAGTTAAGCTCTTTTTTGTCTTCTGTGTTTACACTGCTTTATCAGCATGTTGTTTAATTGTCTCTCAATTTTAATATCTTTACAATTAGAGCACCCTTATGATACAGAGCTTGTGCTGTTTTCCCACAGAAAAGATGATGAAATGAGCCATGCAGAGGGTGATTTGCACAAGATCCTTTAACAGTTGAGTTTGTCTCCCTTATTTCAGGTTATTGGCCTCTCATACCATTCTTTGTCTTTCATTTAGTCATCTACAATATGAATAGACAGTGAGCTGACAGGGACAGTGCCCTCTGTAGTAGTGCAGCTCATCTTCCTTCACACTGAAAACTTCTGCTCGCTTCAGATATAACTTTCCTGCAGCTGTGGGTAGTTCTGCTGCTTCTCTGGGTTCTTCAACTCTTTCAAGTCAGACTAAAGATCTTTTGTAACCTCTCTTTTCTTTCATGAAGTGATTTGTTTCCATCTTCAGCGAGGAGCTGAGAAGGATTGCATAAAAATGGAAAACAGAGCAGAAAACTGCGTGGGCTTTTCTAAAGCATGTCTCAAATTTAGGAACAAAACAGAAGAAATTCCCTCTTTATTTAAATTAACCAAGCTCTGTCATTCCCAGCTCGAGTCTGTTCTCCATCAAGTCACATTCCAAATTGCTCCTGATAAAGAATTGTAAAGACAGAACTGAGTGAAATACCACTAGCTTTGTACTAACTGACAGTCTACAATTTTCCTCTTGCTGGATGTGTCACTGAAGAGTATCAAGGGATTTTGTATAGGTGATGTGTGTTCTGGATTTCTCTTTGTTCCACAGTAGGAATTTCCCCCTGTATTTTCCCTTGTGCCACGAGGTCTGTCAGGGGCAGCACTGGATGCTACAGTCAAAGACTGGAGCTGGCATCTTCTTAAGAAGTCTTACCTCTGGCAGGAAAAGTGCAGCCCAGACTTCAGAGACATGGGGAAGGGCTGTGATTAATCCGTGGATTTTCTCTGAAGCGTGAGTAGTGAGTATGGTGGACATACCCAGGTAAATGGTTTGTAGATTTTTCCTAACTTTTATTTAATCGCACAGACATTCCTGGTCCCTGACAACTGCTCTCAGTCCTCCCTTGCAGCTCAGGGTGGTCTTTTCCTGGGTGGGTGCAAATCCATTTGTAACAAAAGATGGTGCAGGGATGCTTGACAGTGTGGAACGAGGTTCCAAAAAGGAGTTGCAAAACAGTTAAAGTTTGAAATGAAGAAAGCCGACACTGAAAATCGCAAGATTGCTTCCAACAGGCAATTGCAATGTGTTCACTTTGCAGCTTGAAGGTTATTCTCCCTAGGAAAAAAGTGAGAAATGCAAGGCCTGCTTTTTGGGAGTGTTGAATGTTTATGTCAGGAGGGCTGCAGGTGCAGTCTTATAGAAAGTAAATTATTCACCCTGGCGTTTCTCACCATCCCAAAGGGAAAGCTGGGTGCATGGGCCTGGGGTTTTCCTTTCTGATGAGTTAAAGAGAATAAATTCCAGAACATCAGATCTTTGGAAAAAAAAGGAGATTATAGTTAGGTGTCATGTTTTGACCATAAGTTTGTTAATTTCTCATACTCTCTACAATTTATTGTTTCACTTTTTTTTCCCCTTATTCACGTTAAATTCTTAGGCTTCATTGTTTTGAAGCAGCATATCCATATCGCTCATTCCAAAGACTTTTCATGAACATTGATGAAATTTTAATATCTCGGAGTTTTCAAAAGAGAGTTCATGTGTTTGAAATTACCTTGCCTTCTCCCTATTCTCCCTACTCCATTGCTCACATCATGAAGACGATGTCCTTACGGGGCCATGTCTTCCTGTTTTTCCTGCAAGCCCTCATCGGAAATACCAGACCATGTGGGTACCTGAAAAGTGTTAACACCTCCCAGTGAAATGCCCAGTGAATTCTTCCTACTATCCTGAATGGGCTCAGATCAAGTTGGTGACTCTCAGCGACTCTTCAGCCCCCTTCTCCTCCCTGTAAAACCAGTTCTGCCCCACATGGGCAGACTGGTAGCACATTAAGTGGAGGCCTTACACTGTTCATTAGTTCTGCAGATAAATAGAAGACTTCTGTTTCCAAGGTAATAAAAATGCATGTTGTAAAACCCCTACAAAACCAGGTAAGCAGACTTAATGGCTTTGACAAACCTGAGCTCTCTTCCCAGTGCTGCCTGTGACCAAAGGTACATAACTTCATTCTCTCTGCCTCAACTCCTCTGTCTTTAAAGACAGCGTAATAAAATATAATAAAATCTTTATAAAACACTTCTAGTTTCACTGTCAGAAGGTACCACATTACCAAATATGTGGTTAGATATTGCACCTGATCACAATGCTGAAATTACATTGCCAGTTCAATTTTTAGGAACAGCGTCAACAGACTGCATGACTTGAAGTACTTAATTTTAGGTAGCAGCATGAAAAGATGACACAGCCTGGTATGTATAACCCTGATTCAACACCACCCCCACCCCCAAATCTGCCATATCAAACTGTGGTTTGACATGAGGATACTCCATTTGCTCCATCATTGCTCTCTGTGCAGGCTTAGGCAGCCTGATAGTGCTGTTCTTACACTGTGGAATCTTGTACACTGCTGGTCAACCCAGTGCAACGACTGCTCATAAATCCAGTTTTGCAAGAGGCTGGTGAACTGGTAAAAATACTCTAAACAGCATTTGGGACACACTAAATAAAGAGTGAAGCCTTCTCTGATACTTACTGATGTTTACATACCATGTAATTTTTATTATCATTGAAAATCCCAACTTCCTCTCTTTGAATGTAATGTCTAAACAGGAAAAAGCTAACCTTCCTGTTTGGAGAATTGTTAGTTTCAGAAGAAATATATTATTTTTCTCTCTTACTTGCAATACTCAAAGATTTTATTTTTAATACAAATGAAAAAGACAAACAATAGACTATCTAAAAGGAAGGAAAACCACATGTCTGAAACAAACAGGGTCTGCTATGAATAGATAGTCTTTGCACTATGAAATAACTTGTGTCGTACCTACATACTGACTTCTGCATATTGGGAAAGGAAATGTAGACTTATTTTTGGCACCCACGGCACTGTATGTACACAATACAGAAAGCAAAGTTAAGGTTAGAAAGGGAAGAGAAGCCTCCTGTCAATCTGTACAAACAGAAATGAGGAATCATGTAGGGAGTTGGCCTGGCCCACCAGCAATTCCTAGATGTAATACAAGGCTGAATTTAAAACTTCTGGTACCTGCTTGGCATAAAGCCTTTTCTGGTTCAGGTCAGTGCTGACAGTGGCCTTTTGGGTAAATCTCAAATTCTAAACTTTGCTTGTGCAGCTTTTGTTTAGTTAAAGGAAATACTGTACCTACAGCTCTGTTCCAGGTGTGTATGGAATCTTTGATGGCTGCCAGGAGAAGCACAGTGAGACTGAAGACCAAGATGCTATGTTCATCTGTATGAGGGACAAATCAGAAAACAGGTAACTAAAATCTGTGTATGAAAAAGTGCTCGTACCCAAAAGCAGATTGAGCTGTTTGGCATTCCAAATGTGTTTCATACCTTCCCAGAGTCTGACAGGCAGCCCAATGGAACAACCACCAGAAGAGGCCTTGTGAGGACTGCGGATGTCAGTTTGTCAGTATGGGAAGTGTTCATATTGTCACTTCTCCTTCACGTTATTTCATGGCAGTCAAGGCTGTAGTCTTCTTATCCTATTTAACAGCAACAACTAAAACATCTCAGATGAATGGAAGAGGATATATGTGATGTAAGATCACTGCCCAGAGAGGGCTGAGAAGCTGGAAAGGCCAAACTGTCTATTCTTCATCATCTTCCTAAGGTTCTTTATTCAAGGCCTGACTAATTTAGATGTTCATCACAGCTGAGCAGAAGTCCTGAAATACTTGGACTATTTCTTGGCTCTTGTATTCACAGATTGCATGAATACTCAACATCTTATGATGATGTAGAAAGTGTGAAAATGTGGTCTTACAGGGTCAAATACCAGACATTTATAATTGTTTTCTTTTCTTTGGGTATTTTTTACACCAGTCTCTGATTTTGGAAGCCTTATTTTACAGAACTGCCTACTTCCTGTTGGCAGTACTGTATAAGTGCAAAGAAACCCTACCAATATTTGCTCATGCCAGTCCTATTTCCAGGTGAATCTTCTTTCTACACTAGGACATTTGCTTGTTCATATTTGTAGAGTCAGACCCTAAAGATATATCTTGTTCCTTGTCTGTCTTTTCTTGCTGCATGTTTCCACTTATGGAACCCAACCCTTCCCAGCTTTGTGCTTTCCCGGAGATTCACATGTGAGGCTTCTGCTCCATCTGCAACCACTTACTCCTACCACTCAGTTGTATACTGCCCTTCCTCTGTAAGTATTTTGCCAGGTATGGGCCTTGCTTTGTGATTTAACTGGACTGCAGTTCCAGCAAGAAGAGAACATTTTAAAGCCATTGTGAAGGAATGGGCACCACACAAAATCGAGAGGGTGGGATCCAATGATCTGAAATGCAGATGGTCAGTGGCAGGGAGAAGGAGAACTGTCACGCTGAAATAGACCCAGAAGTCAGCCAATGAGCTGAGTTAATGATGTGACACAAGAAAATTAAAGGCAGAGTGTTTCTGAGCAACGTGTGTAGGAGAGTCCCACTCGAGAGTGAACTCTCCGTAGTCTCATCTATGCTCGTGTTCTCCACACAGGCAGTGCAGCTCTTGGGTGGGAGCAATGCTGGAAACTGCTAGGATTTAGATCTATCTCCTCATTAATTAACAATGTGATATATCTATCAGCATGTGGAACAGTCTCTCTGATTGGGATTAGCAAGTGTAATTGGACTTTGCTGGGAGTAGTATGCATGTCAAATGGAAGGGGATGCCTGATTTCACTGTATGTGAAATAATAATAATAATGTAAAATGTGAAATAATATGTGGGCATACAATTGTTTGCTTCTGCTACTCTCCATAGGGATGTGTTTGAAGAATCTGGGTTCTGGTCCTGAGTGCCTGGATTTCAAGGAGGAGCCCATGCAATCCTCGGACTCTGACAGGCTGGCTAGATGTTGCTATGGAACAACACTGCCACTTGACCAGTTATAATATATATTGCAATGGCAGGAGTAGGCTTTGCTATTGAATATCTGAGCTGATACCACGGGGCACTGAGTCACTGTCCTCTGAATATTCCCTGTGCTGCTACTGCAAATAAATTCACCAGCTTCCATCTTAATAGTTTGTTTTAGAGCCAGTGCCACACTTCACACCCTATTCTGGGCCCTCTCCAACAAGTTAATGTTTTTCACTGAGGAAGGTGAGTAAAACTGATGAGAGTATCCTTAACTAAGAAGCCATAAAATTCTAATAGAGCAGTAATGTTCCCAGCGAGCCTGAAGGAAATCCGATCAATAGTTATGAGGTTGAGGCTCAATTTATGGCTCAATTTATGGCCTTAATTCATCAAGCATAATCATTCTCCATTTTTGTACAGGATGCTTTTGTGGTTCCTGCTGAGCAGAGGAGTATAAAGTCTGCACAAGCCCTTTCTCGGCAATTCCCCAGGCTATGTCATTTAAGATAGGTGGCTCTACAGAGGTGGTGATCAGGGTCCTATGACCTATTTGAAGGCAACTTTTTATCATATAGGACAGAGTGTACCAACTGTATGTGTTCTGACAGTCTCAGGCTTGGACTGGTTTCACAGAGAGCAAAAAAGAAAGTTATTTTGGATCTCTTTAAAATTTGACACTGCAGTTATTCATATGCCTGCAAGCCACTCCACAGTCAGGAATGGTTCAGTAATAGGTTCTCCAAAAATCCTTTACTGCTTTTTGCAGACCCCTTGCAATAGAATTTGCAAGGCACAGATGGAGGCTGGACAACTTCTACATTTCTAAGCTGCCTCTGTGGTAGAAAGAAGTTTTCTCAGCTGCTTCCAACACAGGTGTGATCTCTTTAAGTTTTGAAATTGGTTTATAAGCACAGAGGCAGACAATGACATTTCATCCAAAGGTTTTATTAAAAATATGTAAAAAGCCAGACCTTTTCAAAGCCTGAAGTAAATGCAAACCTTATGTAGCCACCTCCCACCAGTGGCATAAGCATTTCAAATGAAATGGAAAAGCCTTGGTTTAAGCCATCTCCTGTATCTACTCATCATTCCTGCATACACAAGTTAGCAGAAGTAAGTTTTAAGTCTCTGAAGTGATAGGAGTGTTTTGTAAGTATTCGGTAAGATCCAAAGTGGAGAGGGCTCTTAATTAACATTTGACCAAATTTATTTTGTGACATTCATTCAAATATAATTTCTTAAGGGTGCTTTTAAAATCCCCAACTCTTACACCACGTACAGATCCACAGTCTAGCAACCTGGACCTGCAGATGATCTTCATTGTACAGATTCATTCCTGCTTTGGCTATCTGCCAGTGGGTTTTACGTGAAACACTCCCTGGTAAAGCCTCTGTATTTAAAGGATGCCTATAAATATCTGCACTGGTTGACGGGATAAAAGGAGAAAGAGTTGGACATTGTCAGAGAAATGTAAGAAGTGCAGAGAGCTGAAATGCCCGTGGTGGCTTTTCCGACGGCTCAGGGGGGCTCTGGGAAGCCGGGGCTGCTGGAGCTTTCCCAGCCCTCTCCCTGCAGCAGCGCTTTTCCCTACTGCCAGCAGCTGCAGCCGCGGGAGGCAGGAGGGGCTCAGGAAAGCCGGGCTCTTACCTGAGCCAACAGCGACACCCAGGGCTCCACCAGCACAGTCAATCCCTTCTTTAATCTGCAACCCCGTGGCCCATGTCGCCTGGAAAATATTCCAAGGTTCAGCCCTTTTTGCCTTCCTGAATGAGTACACTGATTGAGAAGGAAGAGATGTTTTACTGTAGTAATTTTATCAATAGAAATCCTGTATACTGTGCCGAGAGTAAATTAGATCAGCCCCAGGCACATCTATATTCAAATGACTGTGTTCACACAAAGTGGATTATACTCTTTCATCTCTCTCAAAACAGTTAAGATGGTGTTATTTGTTTCCAGCTAAGGTCAAGACAGACAACTTATAAAACTTCCCATTCTTGCTTCCTCACTACAGGAAAAAACCTCACTGAGGCCACACTGAAATTATTTTGGTACACTTTTGTTGAATAAATGCACAAATGGAGGTGAACAGTACACTCAAGAAGTATGTCATGTCTGAAATAAGAGGTGCAGGTTCTGTAACAGTAAACACTGAGACTTATTTAAATGACCCTGAACAACCCCTTGAAGACACATACCTGAGCAAACAGTGGTAAACTAGTTAGAGAAGTAAGAGAGTACCAGGCATAAATGACTCTAGAAAAACATTTCAATAGAAACAGAAAAACACCTTAGAATTGATCAGGACACAGGATGTGCTGAGAACAACCCAAATTGCACAGTACTATTACAAAATACAAGTGTATTTCCCACTCCCAGAACACAATATCTGTCTGGCAGTCACTGGGCTATTGGTGCTGTCACCAGTGTACAGCCTGCATGGCTGCTGAGGTAGTTTGGTTGCTTTCCTGTTTGCTTTCCAGGCCCAGGCTTGCTTCAGATCCAAAGGGATACTTGTTCCTCTCTGCAGCGCAGGAAGCAGCTCAACTGAAAAAGCACCAAAGCTGAAACAGCAGCAAATGAAGTAGACCAATGACCATGGTTTTATCACCTAGCAGAGAAGTTCTGGAGGGAAAGACCATGAATGAAGTCCAAAGTTTGTATGTTCCAGCTGAGAAGGTGAGGCTAACTGAGTAGAAAAACAAACAAATGAAATCTGTGCTACACCAATTTAAAGCATAAAGGTGCAAGGCAATGATTCTGCTGTGAAACAGAGCATGAAAAGTTTCCAGTGCAGCAAGCACAGGAGTAAGCAGTCCAGAAACCAATGGTCAAGCTTGGCAGTGCCTGAGAGCATGTTTGGTCACTCCTGGACAGTACCATGGGCTCTCTTTGAAAAAACAACCATGAGCATCCTTCTTTTAACTGAAACAGACCATTTAATAAGTAGTACTCTGGAAATCAGGCCTGAAGTGCCTGAAGATAAGCATCCAAAATGTGAAGCATCTGTGATTCATTTAATTCTCCTGAAAACGCATGTCATATTGCATAAAACAATTGGACTTTCATATATTTGCTGGTTGCTTTGTCTCTATGTTCCGTAGGATTTATACTGAAACAGTTGTCATTCTGCCTGTCTTTTCAAGGAAAGATGAAGCAAACTTCTGTTTATTCCTGCCATGGCACAGTTGGAAATGGGATATTTGCCAGGAACTCACACAGTCAACGTGAGACAGTTGCTACAGTCTGCAGCTCTATACCACTGTTTTTTCTTCGCACCTTTTTTTCCTTCAGAATTTGGCAAGAAAGGTTATCTAAAAACCAGTCTACATCTTGATAATCTTCAGGCCACCGCAAATACTGACTCCTTTGTAAGAAGTTTCGAATTGGTTTGTGTTTCATCAGTTGATATTGAGAAAGTGACCCAACCACTACCACAATGAGGACGTCTTTCAGATCACAGAAGTACCTGCTCTGGGCAAAATTAAAGGCTTCCACACACCACCCATCTTTGAGAAAATGCCTGGTCACAATGCAAATTGTTTTCCTGCTGTTCCAAATGGCATCACGAATATTGTTGATATGTTCTTCCCCAGGCAAGAAATCTCTTTCCTCGAAACACAAGGTAAATCTGTTTTTATGAAAATACTGTGAATCCAGATGCTTTAGCAAAGAATTCTGGACCCATTCAAAGTCATTTTTGCTGTAGCACAAATATGCATCATATCTGTATTCACTTTTATCTGCTACCCGTGGATGGCTGTCTATCACTTTTTTGGTGATGGTTTTATACCAGACAAAACAAATCCCCCGGCAGCGAGTAAAAATGATGACTGCCACCAGAAACATGACAAGAGTGACAGAGAGGAAGATGAATAATGAGAATCTGAGTGTCTGCTGGAGTTCGTCTTCGTCACAATCATCGTATGTCAGATATGAGAGTGGTACCCCTTCGAAGGCAGGGGGGTACACACAGTACCTGTCAGATTGTGACCCAGCTAAAGTTACATTGGTTTCATTTAGCCACACTAGCAGGCTCTTTAAAGCACAATCACAGACATACTTATTATGTGTTATATCCAGAATACTCAAAGTCATAAAGACTTCAGGCTCAGGGGAAAACAGCTGGTTTCCAGATAAGTTTAGATTTGTTAGGCTTTGTGGAAAAAGCCCAGGAGAAAGATGAGACAACAGGTTGGAAGCTAGGTTTAGTCTTTTGAGAGATGTTAGGCCCTTAAAAATCTCCTGTGGAAGAGCACTAAGGTAGTTGTTATTCAGATGTAAAACCTGAAGTTTGGACAGTGCCCCAAACACATCCAAACATAAATCTCTCTCCCACACAAGCTGTAACATATTTTCACCTAGATCCATATATATTAACTGATTGTTTTCTATAGCATTAGCACTTTTCACACAGTAAGAGAACCGATTCTGTTTTAATAAGATATACTGCACATCTGGAATTTGGAAAAGAATATACAGCTCACCTAGGTCTGCCAACCAATTTCTTTCTAATTCAAGGTGTGTTGCAACTATTGCTGTGTTAGCTACAGATATTAGCTTATTGTCACCTAAAAAGGCAGAGGTCAGACGTGGAAAGGAAGGGAGTGTTTTAATGGCATTGTCTCGGAGATCAATTGTTTTCAGATTTACTAATTTCCTGAATGATTTTTCATGAATCATCCCAATATGATTTTGCTGTAAATCAATATACATTACACTACGTAGACCCTCAAAAGTATAATCGTACAACTCACCTAAAAGGTTACTTGAGAGATTGAGAACTTTCAGGTTGCCCAAGCCAAAAAATGCTTGCCTTTGGATTTGATTTATCTTGTTTTCGAAAAGATTCAGCAATTCCAGATTACTAAGGCTTTGAAAGATTAAAGAATTGAGAGAGAAAATGTAACCCCTTGAAATATCAAAGAAATTAAGATTACTTCTTGCTAGTCCTGCAAAAGTATCCTTATCTGGATTTTTTAAGTTATGAAAGCCAAATCCCGAACCCATTGTATGATAGTTAAATATTAAAGAACTGATTTGAGTCCCTTTAATGGCTCTGCACAAATATTGGACACTCCCTGTGCTCCAGCCATTGTTGCTAAGGTCTAGTGAGCTAAATGTAATATTTTTGAAAGGATTTGGGCATTTGGCCCAGGTCATGACTTCTGTTTTGTACAAATGATTAGAACCAAGGCTAAAAAATAAGAAGTGTTTTCCTTGGAAGCTGGTAAGATTGCTTTGACACAAGTTGGATACCTGGTTGAGTTTCAGGTTCACAGTTTTCAAGGCTGTTAGATTATAAAATAAGGGATGAGGATGAAGTTTTGTGATTTTATTCCCTGAAAGATCCAATTCTTCTAATGACCTCAAATCTTGGAAGTAACGTCCTTCCAGGATGGCATCTCCAAGGTAGTTGTAAAACAGACGGAGTACAGTCAGACTTGGCAAGCCCACAAAAGCATCAAGATCCAGTTGAAGAATCTGATTGCCTCCCAAGTCTAAGATACGAAGGTTTGGCAGGTTCCTGAAAGCCCCTTTTCCTATGGTAACAGGATAGACATACTGTGTTCCAATTTCCAACAACAGCAAGTGCTCCAGCAGTGGGAAGGAAGTTTCAGTCACTTGTCTGATATAGTTGTAAGTTAGGAGAAGCTTCACTGTGTCCTTTGGCACTAGTGGAATACCTGTGAGGTTGCAGGAATAATATATGGAGACTCGGGCTTCTGAGTAGCAGCTTCTAGATGCACACACCCCACTAGCTAGTGACAGGCCAAAGACAAGTACTAGCTGATGACATAACATCATGAACCTATGTGAAAAAAAAAGTGAAAAGAGTGAAAATTAGTTCTGCAGTTGTCCGTCTATGCAGTGAGTTGTACAGCACATTTTTAACAGCTGTAGAATAGAGGCCTAATGTTACACTAATAATGACTTCTGATTTGGGATTTATCCTTTCTCTGAAGTCTAAGAGGCATCACCTGATATGCTGTCTGGTCAGAACACGCATCCCAAATAGATGTGAGCACCTCCTATGACCTAACAAGTAACTCTCCTTTATGTACCTTAAAACCCCACTAGGTAAGTGTCAAAATCTTGGCCTAGCTGTTTAATTGGCACCATAGAACTAGTAATGCTGGTATATTAGCTTAACTCCTTAATTAGTTCTCCAAACAGGCTTAAACAGCTTGGATTGCCCAAGTAAAGTGCACTCATGCTGTCATCTCAACAGAGCAGGCAAACTGCTCTTTCCCTGAGCACTCTCCTTGTCAGGGCAATCAACTGTTTGGAATTCAGATTGCTGTCACACAGAGGTGCCTAACAGCCATGAGTTTTTAGGAAGGGGGACCTCTTTTGGGGCTCCTTGAGCCTCAGATCAACCTGACAATGTGAAATTGTTCTTGAAAGGGTTGTAAAATGGTTTTGGAAGTATAGGCAGGAACAAGGCTAACAGTGATGGAGCAAAAAAACAAATGCAGTAGCCTGAAACTGCACTGCAAGACTTCATGTTTTATGAAAAATGATATTTCCTGGATGTAAATTCCTAAGTTATATGAAAAGGTGCATAACACAATTTATGCAGCTTGCTGATGAATCCATTTATTCCCACTCTGTATTTCCCTTGCATTATGCCATCTGTCTGCCTGTCTACCGTTTTATCTGAGACAAAAACCTCTTCCAAGCAAGGAAGGTCTTTTTTATTGAGCATGGTAAAGAACAGAGCAAATTATTAGCCCTAAAGTGGTTGTTTGTGTACTGTAGTTTAAAAAAACTCCCAACCTTCTAACTAGGATTGCAACCATCTGCTTCTGCTTTAAGACAAGCGTTTATTGAAATGAAATTACAACTCAATGGAAGAATTTTTGTGTCCTCCAGCATAATCTGCTTAAAAACTGGTAGGTGTAAATCCTTGTGGAACCAAACCCCCAGTGACCATCTAATGTCTACAAAGTAAATCTGCTTCAGAGAAGAAAAAAGTGGGGCTTTGAACAATTGCTATTCTGATTTGAGCATACTGCCTCTTTAAAGGACAAGTACAAAACTCTGTGCAGAATATTGCACTATTAAATTACAGTCATCTTATGCTTATTGCCTCATACAAAGGGATTTCTGGGAAATGAGAAAGTATGTCAGTAGAAACCACTATGACATTCCCATTGCTAATACCAAAGGAAAGAGCCAGCCAAATTTTAGAGACTATCTGCTAGAGTACAGGGATATTACAGCACAATCCAATCTCATAATTGACATGATCCCACTGTATCAAACATTTTTGGTGATGTTCTCGAAGTCATCTGATTGTGTTAAAACCTTAACTTGTAACAGCTCTGACTGCTAGAGTGAGTCTGCAAATTTTCACCCTGGAGGCTCAAACACTAAGTGGGAAATACACATAGCTCACAACTTAAAATATTAATCTTGTCATTTTTAGGACAATCTCATGTGCTTGAGACAAGACCTGATCCTTGAAAGTAAAAGATTATAAATGTAGGATAAGAATTGAATTCTGAAGTCCTGGCATTCAAATTTCATTCATACTTTGTCTCACTAAGGAATTCAGAATGTGCTGCAAAGAAAAGCAAATTGCAAGCAGTGAGTATCAAAACTCTCTTTTATTGAGCATTGTAAAGAACAGAGCAATTTATTAGCCCTAAAGGGGTTATTTATGTACTGTACTTTAAAAAAAAAGAGATTTTAATTTCTTCTCCGGGGAATAATTCCAAGTAGTACAAAATAATTGGATTTACTAACCTCTTTTTTGACCTAGCATGCACTTTAAAAGGGGACACTATAAGCAGTAACTATATAATGTTTGTTGTTGTGACTACAAAATATTGTAGGTTATTAAAAAAGACACAACTAAACATACAGCAGGTCATTCAAGATCCTGTTTACTTTTTTACTTTTCTCTTTGCTTGAACCGTGAAAACAAAACATCAAGTTTCCCTTTTAATATTTGATAACTACTGCATTGGTTCTTGTTGACACCATAATATAAGATGTTTAGCACAAATAGTTATAACTTACATTTATCTTTCAGACATTTACATTTTCTTCCCAGGTGATATGGCGGCTTTTAAAGTTTGGGCAAAATCACAGCATCATCAAAAGCAGTGACAAATAGAAAATACTTGGAAGTCAATATTTAGTGGACATGTGTACAACAGACATCTAGAAAAAGCTCAAAAAGTTCAGAGGGGAACAATTAGAAAATATTGTTGTTTTTAAATTTTAAAATGTAGTTTTCTTTTTATTGTTAGAATATAAGAAAATGGGGAAATATTTTTAGACAACTTTTACATTTATCTACTTTTCAACATTCTTGGACATTAAATAAATAGCTAATAATCTTTTAAGAGTTGTTACACTCCACAGCTGCTCTGGTTTAGTGACAAGGAAGATTTAACTTGTAAACAAACTCTTTGCTGCCTCTATTTTTTCTGCATAAGTTATTACCCTCTCCCCTGAATCTTGAGGAGAAGAGGAATGCTGGCAGTAAGTACTGCTCTCACGAGGACGACAAAGATTTGTAATTTGACAGAATCCCATCATGTAGCATTTTATAAAACCCTTCGCCATTTTACATTAGCATGTAAAACCTTTTGAGAGGAATATTCTTCCCACAAAATGAGGATCACCCCATTCAATTACATGTCTGTCCATGGACATGGACATGGACATGAAGGGATGTGTAAATGCTTCATTCATAGACTCATAGAATCTTTAAGGTTGGAAAAGACCACCAAAATCCCTGAGTCCAACCTTTGACCAAACACCACCATGCCAACTAAACCAGAGCACTAATTGCCAAATCCAGTTGTTTCTTGAACACTTCCAGGGATGGAGACTCCACTACCTCCCTGGGCTGCCTGTTCCAATGTTTAAAAACCCTTTCAGTGAAAAACTTCTTCCAGATGTCCAACCTGAACCTCCCCTGGTGGAGCTTCC
This sequence comes from Atrichornis clamosus, assembly GCA_013400975.1. Classification (NCBI taxonomy): domain Eukaryota; kingdom Metazoa; phylum Chordata; class Aves; order Passeriformes; family Menuridae; genus Atrichornis; species Atrichornis clamosus. Next base: position 125,308 of record WBMZ01009034.1, read on the forward strand.
TCTTGTCCTGTCAATTATTGAATATGTTTATTATTGAAAACTGGAGCACTGAAGTGTAGAGACCCAGAGCCCAGCACATGAGATTCTGTTTCCTTCTACTGCATTGCTGTCAGAAGGGGTAAGCAGTAAAGGGAAGGGGAAAAACAGGAGGGGGGCAGAAAATGTAGGAAATGTTTTTGGGATGGGAAGTCCTAAGCAGGCTGTTTCTGAGCAATGGAAAGAACTTTTACAATGCAGGGTGGATATTCCACCTAGATCTAAAGGCAGCAAGTGCACACAGCATGCACGTACTCTAGCTCTGGTCCCCGCCTGCTTGGAACGTGTGAGTCTGGATCAGGCAGGTGCAGATGTCTTGAGTCATCTGGAACCGACCATCACTATTGTACTCACTATTTTAAAACTTGATTTTGCTAACCTGGTTTAAAATCACCTAGAAACCTTCACTAGCACAGCGAAAGAGGATGGGAATTGGCAGTACCTGAGAGTGGCTGTTGTAGCAGTGCCTGTCTGTCTCAGCACAGCTGTGTTTGCCTTAGAGAGACTGTCAGTAAGCAGAGCCTGGAAGGATAGAGATTGTCTCTTTTTCTTACTCATGCCAGAGTAACAACTCTCCCATGGAGATTTAGAAAGCACTTGCCACTCCCCTTTCCACACCCACAACAAAAATGCACTGGGTTCCACATAAATAAAGAACAAATTACATACCTTGCTTCTGTCTTTGCTGAGGCCCGAGGCTTGCTTTTTAAGAGAGCGACCTGAAAAGAAAATTTCAGTCTCAGAAGTGGTTTTTTGCAGCATTCAGTAGCATTTTTAGTCTCCTCAGCAGCCTCAAGTGCTTCCGCCACATAACACTAAGTCAAACGTGAGCCAGCACACGCCAGTGGGAGGGAACAGGTAGGAACTGTGTGTGCTCAGGAACATGACCAGCAGGTCTAAGTGGTCCTCAGTTGTCAGGCACGGGTTCTGGGGATCTGGGTGGACTCTAGACAAGACCAGTCTGATATTATCATCAATAAGATTTAAAGAGTTTAAAAATATTTTTCATAACCTGTTGTGGTGACCATGCTATCCTTCTAAGGAGGTTCTTCCTAAATGACAACTCAGTCAGCCAGGGAAATTGTGTACCCACCACATGCACTGCTTGAAATAATTCCACAAAGATGAAGTCCTGTGACCAAGAACACCAGTCATTTATGTGTTTGGGATGTAGTCAGTGAACAAAGAAATAAAGTAAAGCTGGTAAATTTTCATACCTGCATCAAAAACAAGAAAAAAAAAGTAAATTTTTCACTAATGCAAATTTTCATGAAAACATCCAGGTCATTTTCTGTAGGTCACTGAATCACAGATGAGTAGGGTGTATATACATATATAATAATGGTAGAAGTATTTTTTGATGAGTGTGTGAAAATCTCACCTCTAATTGCTGCAAGCCTGCTTTAGGATTAAGGATTAAGGGATAAACATTAATCCTCCTGCCAAATTGGAAGGCTTTTCTTCCCTTTAGCTAAGGGTCTTGCTGTTTGGACAGTAAGATATGAGAGCTCTCTTGGAGCCTGCATGAGTGCTGCTGTTACCCTCATGTCTTTCTGTGAAACACCACTAGTTGTCACAGGTAGCACAAAAGCTCCCCAGAGAAAAGGAAAAAAGAAAAGATAAGATCAACAGCTTCAGGGTGTACTTCTTGCCTGTAAAACCAATGCATAGAAGATAGTCTTCTTTTCTCCCTCTATACCCAAAACCATTAGGCACTGAAGAGACAAACACTGTCTCACTTGTCCTTTATTACCTTTTTCTAAAGTGAGATGAGTTTGTGTATAAAATTACAGATTTAACCTAAAATTTGATACGCACACTGCTTTCATCATGAGTTTACAACTTTTCTTGTGACTGTTTTGAAAGTATCTTTAAGCCGACTTCTTTATGTGCATGTTCAGAGTTCAGCTAACTGAACAGAGACTGTTCTGTATTCATCTAACCTGAACTACTCTTCCTAGTTAATTAATCCCAGATCTTCCTGCCAGGAACTGGCAAAGTACAGCACTCAAAAAAATATCAGTAAAGAAATCAGTTGCAGCTACAAAGCACACGGGCATGAAAAAGCCACTGGGAAAGGGAAACAAAGATCAGGAGGAGTTTGGAACCTGTGGTGGGTTGACCCTGGCTGGATGCCGGGTGCCCACCACAGCTGCTCTATCAGTGCCCCCCTCAGCTGGACAGCAGAGAGAGAATATAATGAAAGGCTCATGGGTCAAGATAAGGGTAAGGAGTGATCACTCACTGATTACTGTCATGGGCAAAACAGACTTGACTTGGGGAAATTGGTAATAATTGGGTAGGGTAGTGAGAAATAAATACTAAATTGTAAAACACCTTACCCCACCCCTCCCTTCTTCCCGGGCTTAACTTTTTTCCCAAATTCCCTACCTCCTCCTCTGCCCAGTGACACAGGAGGACTAGGGAATTGGAGTTGTGGTCTGCGGGAGATCAATAATGGGACATCACACACGACCAATATGATCAAGTGAAGCCGTTTATTTCAAAGCACAGTGTCTTATTATACCTTTTTCGCTCAAAGCTTATCTACCCATAGTCACATTCACACATTTCTCACATACCCTAAATGATAACAATATTACTAATCACACAAACTTTCCCAAGTAGTGCCTTCTTTGTACCTCTGGGAGTTGTTTCTCTTCTTGGCATACTTCTCTTTCCCTGACCTTGGCAATAACATACTGTTTGGAACACCGGGGCTACTTGCCAGAGGATGCTGGATTGCTCACATGCCCTCTAGCCTTGAGAAATTCCTCAACAGTGGTCAGTTCATCACATGTTGTCTCTGCTTCTCCTTCCTCCTCAGGGGGAGGAATCCTCACACTCTTGCTCTGCTGAGCAGGGAATCCCTCCCACGGGACACAGTCCTCCACAAATTTCTCCAATGTGAATCCTTTCCACAGGCTGCAGTTCTTCACAAATTGCCCCACAAATTCCATGGTGTGCAATCCTTCAGGAACAGGCTGCTCCAAAGTGGGTCCCCCACTGGTCACAAGTCCTACCAGTAAACCTGCTCTAGCGTTGGCTCCTCTCTCCTTAGGTCCACAGGTCCTACAAGGAGCCTGCTCCAGCGAAGGCTTCCCACAGGGTCACAGCCTCCTTTGGACACTGATCTGCTCCAGTGTGGGCTCCTCCAGGGGCTGCAGGTGGATCTCTCCTCCATCACGGACTTCCATGAGCTGCAGGGGCACAGCTGCTCACCATGGGCTCTGGCACCTGGAGTGCCTCCTCTCCCTCCTGCACTGCCCTTGGTGTCTGCAGAGTTGTTTCTCTCACACATTCCTACTCTTCTCTCCAGCTGTAGTTGTCATTGCACAGTTTCCTCCTCCCACCCTTTAAATACGTTTTCCCAGAGGCACCTGATGGTCAGCAGTGGATCCGTCTCGGAGCCATCTGGCATTGGCTCTGTTGGACATAGGAGAAGCTTCTGGCCGCTTCTCAGAAGCCCCCCCTGTAGCCCCCACTTCAACCAAAACCTGCACAAACTCAGTATAGAACCTTTGAGTAAGTAAGTGACTTTTTGCTTCGTTTCAGATTAAGCCTGATTCAGTACAGATAATCTTAACTAGGAGGACTCTCAGATTTCAAAAGATTCAGGCCACAAGTTCTACAAGAAGAACATCAAAAAACTCAGAGAAATCCTTTCTTTCTTTGCTCCTCCTTTCTCTTTCAAACACAGTTTACTTTTGATTAAAAAGTTAGGAAAATATTAGTGTGCTGATAGCATCAAANTCTCAGTAGCCCCCACTTCAACCAAAACCTGCACAAACTCAGTATAGAACCTTTGAGTAACTAAGTGACTTTTTGCTTCGTTTCAGATTAAGCCTGCTTCAGTACAGATAATCTTAACTAGGGGGAATCTCAGATTTCAAAAGATTTAGGCCACAAGTTCAACAAGAAGAAAATCAAAAAACTAAGAGAAATCCTTTCTTTCTTTGCTCCTCCTTTCTCTTTCAAACACAGTTTACTTTTGATTAAAAAGTTAGGAAAATATTAGTGTGCTGATAGCATCAAAGTTTAAATATCTGATCTTTTTTTTACTTCTGCAACTGATCTTTGGCCACGGCCATATTGCATGTAAGGTGCTTGGAATGACTCTAGGAAAGGAGTTACAGTAGATAGAACAGCCTGTTATCACCCAGGCATGCTGACAGGACAAAGCTGAGCTTTAGGATACAACAAAACACACACAGAACTTGGTGGCGGATAGGGCTGATGCACCTCAGGATCCCATTGACCCTCCTGTCTGCAAGGGCACTGCAAGGGCTCATGGTCAATTTGCCACCCACCAAGACTCCCAGGTCTTTATAAGCAGAGGTGGTCTCTAGGAGGTCAGCCCCAAACTGTACTTGTACTTGGGGATATTCCTCCTCAGGTGCAGGACCCTCCACTTGCCCTTGCTGAAAATCCTCACAGCTCTTGCATTCTTGTGTGCACAGGCACGTTTGTGCAGGGAAGATGTGAGGTCCTGTTACGTAACACACTTTCGTGCCTTGTGGTTACAGCAGTTTCCTTGAGTGAGAACCAGACTGAAGGTTCTCAGACTGAGGAAGGCAAAGTATTTGGGCCTTCCACTTCCTTTAATGGTCTAACTGGGTCACAGTATCAGAGACCTCTCCTTTCCTTGGCTAAAGTTTGACAGAAAATGTCCGTGGCCAATATGGCCTGCACGAGACTCAGAGAGGAGTGCTCCATGCAGGCTCCCCCAAGGAGGCCTGCTTGGGGCCACATTCTTCGTATTGACCTCCACAACACCTGCAGTTGCTGTGCAATTGCTGCCTAAAACTCACTGAAATTCACCTGAATTGACAAATGTGTCTCAATCTCATTCTTCAGATCTTGGGCCCCTTCCTCACATCCAAGTGAAAGACTCTCCCTTGTGCAGTCTTTATTTTCACATGTCACAATTCTGTAGGGAAATGAGAACCATTCCTATTTCTTCGAGAAAGTGCAGAACAAAATGTCATTGTGCAATGTCCTAATAACATTCATATTTCCCTCACTCATGGCAAAAATTATGGGTATCTTTCCCAGAGGCTGGTAACACACACTGACTATGAAGAACTATTTGTATTTGGCACTTGGTAAAATTTCTCAGAAAAAAACCCCAAAGACCTTCAAAGAGCATCCTTTTTCTTTTAATCTAACAGAAGGCCTACTGACAAGGAGTTTGTAATATTTATTTAGGCCATTAAAACGATCTTGAAAGATATATTGCAAACAGTAAGCCTTTGTTCTTAGACTGGTCAGATAAAGGCCAACTGCTACTGTGAAAATTTGTATTGCTGCTGTTATCTGATTAGATCAAATCTACTCACTGAAACAAAAATAAAGCTCCAAGCTTTTGCCTGGGCTTTAAGCCATCATAATATATGCATTTGTGCTCATAAAAAGCTGTGCAGTGTAAACACACTTTTTGTCAGGGGGCCCGTTTAGCCACTTACAAAGAAACTATTTCATTCATCAGATGGTTAATAAATGTGCCCCTTCCCACCCCTTCAGCCTCTCCCTTAAGTTGCTAGGGCACTTAACTCAAATATAGCATATTTCAACTTAAAATCAGGAAGCACCTTACAAGGCAAGTGAGTACTGTGACAGTCTGTATCATTGATGGAGAAAAACATAAGGCAATAAGGCATTTAAGGATCTGACAGAGCAGAAGGACCATAAAAGCCAGCACTGGTTTGGGTGTAATGATCTACTTCCTGTTTGTATTTATTTGTTTGTTTTGACATCCCATCAGATTATATGATGAGATGCAAACACACAAAGACAGATGTGATTCCTCTAATTATAGTGTAACAGTTCTTTAAAAGAGAGCAGTCCCCAGAAGGGTAGGAAAATAAACTTGAAAATATAGACTAAAACATGCTCTGGGCTATTTCTGGAGGACAAGAGTAAATTGGACAGGCAGAGGGAGGGTGCCTTAGCCCCTGACCCCAGTTTCCTGCCCCAGCTCAGTAGTTTTTAGCCTCTAGCAGTGGTTTGAGTGACTCCCATCTGAGCAGAGCCAGGCTGCTCCTTTCCCTGCCAGCTGGCCTGGTCGTTCCAGTAAGGGCCCCAGCACTGGGCACTGGTCCTTCAGCCAGCCCTGGGCAGCCCAGCTCTGCCCCTGTGTTTCACAGGGCCTGATGAAGGCAGAAGAGGACCAACAAGGTTTCCCACACTCTTCCAGCTTCTAAGAAAATAGGGCTTCAGTGAGGACAGTGAAGATTTGGAGGTTTGGGTTTGTTTTTTTTTCCAAATTGTTGCTACTGTTGTTTCTCAGCAGAGACCCTCCCTCAAAGCTGCACAAACCACCTGTGGGCACAGTCACCACTCAGGTATTCTTACCTCATATCCTGAGTCCATGTTTTCCTTTTTCTTTGAAAACTGTCATGTGAGAACTGCCTGGTCTAGACTAGAAGTCACCCCGGGGAAAAAATGTTTCCTTCCTGTTAGTCCCTCCTTGCTATAATTTTGGACTGTGTTTTTCAGAAAATGGATTTAGCCTAGGGACACAATGTCCTTTTTTTGTGCTTGCAGGATAATTAGAAGCAGCCAGGATTTAAGCTCTCACCCAGAAAAGATCAAAGTGATAATAGGAAAGGAGTCTTAAGAATGACAGTCAAGTTTTTAAGTTACAGGAAGCCAGCTTTCACAGACGAGACAAAAATTCTTCAGGAAGCAAGCAAATTCTTGAGGAAGTGGAGAAGCGGCATTCAGACTATAACTGCTGGGGTCACAAGCAGAGCTCTGTACAGCTCTACCTACAAAGCTCACCTTTTTATAAAGATCATCACCACTGTCATGCCTGAGAAATAGTGGTCAGGCATAAAACACATAAAACAGTGCCTATAGAATGGTTTGGTAGCCTGAATTCAGCAAAGGTGACTAACTGTGGTCCGCCAGAGGCAGAATGGCAGGGTTACCACTCCTGCACTTCTGGGACCAAATCTGGGCATATTATTTATAAAAGGACTATTAAAAAAGTATGGAAACAGATGCCTGAATATGTGAAGCCAAATGGAACAAATCAGAACAAAGAGATGTTCGCTTTTGCAAGTTGTCTTTTTTTTTGCACATACATTTAAAAAGAGCAATCAAAAGATAACAAGCTGCAAATGTCCAGTGACAAAAGAAGCATAAATATAACACAAAGAGGGATAAAATCTGCCCATCATTTAGGTGAAATTAGAAACCCGCTCCACTCTTTCCTGGAATGGAGATGTTGAAAGGATGCCTTTTGAATTTCTTTGAAATAGGCTTTAGATCTTAATAAACTTGAGTTAGCTCTTGGTGGTGGAGGAGGAAAATGTGAAAATTTCACTCACTAGGATGGCTGACATAACTCTGTACTGCAGAACCTGGGATGCAGTGAAGACCTACCAAGTGAAGAAGGTAGAAAAGTAGCTGGTAGCCTTTCTGACACTGTTCCTGTGGGAGGCTCTTGGTGACTGAGCTGTTCCATTGGTTCCCAGCATGGTAGCAGCATCCTAGGGCTCGCCTGCATATAACATCCCAGATCAACTGCTTATCTACTGATCATCCTTATACAACATGGCCCCAACCCAACCAAGAAGAATGGCTGTCACACAGGCTGAGCTGCATGAAAGGCATTTAGAGTGGAAGCAGGACACTGAATTCTACACTCCATGCAGTGCATATAGAAAAACATGCACCTGACTCCTGAATCCATAAAAACCTGCAGTCAGACACCAAGGGACTGCCAAAACAGAAATCCCTGTGCAGGTTGTATTTTAAATTCAGTCCCTACCCAGCTCTTTCCAGAGAGAAAAACAGCTATGTCTTCACTTAGTGCATTAATCCATCAAGTAAAACAGCTACAGTCAGTTCTGTTTTCTGCACAATGCAACACCAAACCCTTTTATTATTGCACCCATACCCACTAACTGTGGAGACATTGGTTATTTTGGACTGGAAGAACTCTCCTCCTCTTCTGTTACAGCTCTTCCAACTGAGTGAGTAACATTCAAGATTTGCTAAATCAAAGATGTATTTCAGTCTAAAGAATTGGGGGATGCTTTGTATGAGGCCAAGGGAGGGAAGGGCAGACATCTGCTCTGGGCAGCTTCCATATTCTGACTATGCACATGTTCAACCCTGAAACCATCCTTGGAGAACACCGAGGAGGCCCTTCTGGCGCTCCCCTCTAGTTCCTGCCATCTCAATCAGCTTCTTAAAGTTCTTGCATAACGACACAGCTTCACAAGGAAGCCGGAAGAGGCCAAAATTAGCCTGTTGTCAATTCGGAGGAAGACATGTGTCTCACTCACCCTCGGGCAGAGATCGAGTGGACTGAACTCTCCCATGACCTGGGTGAATGCTCCCGGCCATAAGCCATGGAATTACAGGAATACAGTAACACTTCACCACTCCATTTTAAAACACTGCTGTGTTTTGGGCTAGGTCCGAGCTAGAAGCCTGCCTCCATCAGAACACCTGTGCCACGTGGCTAGGTTAGATGTTGGCTAGTCAGCCCTGCCAGACTCGGGCACTGCTGGGTGTCTGCAAGAGCAAAGCGCTTTGTGCTCGAGTTCTCAGGTACTGAAGTGCGGGGTGGGAACTGCTGACACCCCGCAAGACGGACTCTTCAAAGTCCAGGTGCAGATGTGGCCGTGTCTCATCAAGTCTCACCTCCGATGCCTTTGTGCCTCTTAGGGACAGACCTACTTCCTCCCCGCCATAAAATGAATGTAATAATCCTTGTCTGCCTCGGGGGAGAAAGTCAGTGAATGCTAAGTTACACAGCGCTTTGAAAAATGCAAAGTGCAACCCTGCTGCCAAAACATTCTCCTAGGGGCGGATAACCTTATTTCTTGGCGGCTTAAAGGGGAAAGGCAGACGGTGGGAAGAGGGTGGAAAGGGAGGGTGACCCTTGGAGTGCCGTGGGCTGTGAGGGACCCGTGTAAGGCCGTCTCCCTCTCCCGCGGCTGCCGCCCGCAGCCCGGCCCCGCGTCCCGGCGCCGCCGGCACCGCTCCGCGGCGGAGCGGCCCCGCACGGAAACCCGGCCGGGAAGAGCCGCGTTGTTCCCCGCGTTGTTCCCGCATACACACCGGCCGCCTGGAGCGGGAGAGCGTCCTCGACCTGCCGGGAACGGCTGGGGCGCGCTGCCGGCGGGGTAAGCACGGCTGCCCGGGCACGGAGCTGCCCCAGGGAAACCTGGAACACGCAGCGTAGCTGAGCTGAGCTGTTTGCTCATGCAAGGCGAAGGTAAATAAAGGGCAGCGCCAGAGAGCTGGGATGCCTCAGGGGTGAGGAATGGAGAAGTGGTGATTATGTGGATATGGAACGGGGAAAATAGTATTTTAAAAGGTAGAATCATCAGTGAAGAAACACTGGAAGGTAGATTCCCCAGCAGAGTGGAAATCCTCCCTGGCTTTCCAAGACCGGCTGCTGTATACCGAACTCCGGGGCCCCAACAAAGGAGGAAAGTGAAGTGTTGGAGCAGGTCCAGAGGAGGGTCATGATGATGCTCAGAGGGCTGGAGCACCTCTCTTATGACGACAGGCTCAGAAAACTGGGTTTGTTCAGCCTGGAGAAGGCTCCAGGGAGACCTGACAGCACCTTCCAGTACTTAAGGGGGGCTACATGAGAGCTGGAGAGGGACTTTTTACAAGGGCATGGAGTGATAGGCCAAGGAATAATGGCTTTAAACTGACAGAATGAGATTAGATTTAGATTAGATATTGGGAAGGCAATTCTTCACTATGAGGGTGGTTAAGCCACTGGAACAGGTTGTTCCAGTGCCAACAGAGAAGTTGTGGATGCCCCTTCCTGGAAGTGTTCAAGGCAAGGTTGGATGGGGTTTTGAACAACCTGGTCCAGTGGAAGGTGTCCTAGCCCATGGCTGTGGGATTGGAACTAGATGGTCTTTAAGGTCCCTTCTGACACAAACCATTCTGTGATTCTATGGGAGGGGGCCAGGCCAGGGAAAATGAGACTGAGGGTGCAGCCAGAGCACAGGAGGCAGCTTTTATGGGCTTTTCTACATTTTAGTCTGTAGGAGATGATTAGACTGACACATCTCAGTCTAAGAAATGTGAACACTTGTGTTTGCTGGCTGCTTGGTGGTTGAGCTGTTTCTTCCAGTCTTTTGCAGGTTCAAAGAGCCAGCTCATCTGTGTCTCTTACCTCCAGTACAGCTGACTCTCTGATGTGCACTTGATTTGACCCAAGAAAACCGTAAGCAGGTGATCCTCTACTCACGTTGTTATCCTATTTCTAATGGCCATTATATTCCATTTCCTACATTACCTTACACTAAGTGGAATACTTAGGCTTCCTAAAGAAGTTAAGATTGAATGATACATCTGTAACCAAAGTGATTTATTTGCCTGTTACTGTAATTCTTAAAGAGGAATCCAGAAATGAAAAGGAGAGGTAAAAGAGAGGACAGGGTAATTTTTATTTTTAAAAATTACAGTAATTTAGGTTTTCATGTTACATTTAGTTAACATTTCTGGAAATTGATTCTGCTTGAAAAAGTGACCACCTCTGAGCTAGCTCTTGAGCTCACTGCTGCATGTCCATAGCCACAGCAGTGAGCTGGGGATTCAGAAACATTGCATGGGAGACACAGGAGCTTAAAGCATTGGATCTACATATATATCATGTTAACCACAGCATCACCCAATCTGGACGGTTGGGAATGCAGAACTGAGGGCCATGTCTTAAGATTCACCAAATAAAATGAGTCTTCACTCTGTTGGGGTTGCACAGTTCCCAATATCTTTTGGAATTAAGTGCCTAAGGCAGCTCTTTCTCGCAAGTCACACCAAGTTGTGAACCCTTCTCCTATCCAGATCACTCCTTCAGGAGCCTTTCTCTTCCTAACAGGATGAGAACTTTGCTTCTGTCCCTGATGTCCCTGGGCATCCCACCAGATCATGAGGATATCTAGACAGGAAATTCTTACTCTTTCCTGCTCAAGCTGTTCAGCTTTCTATGGAATCAATTGGGCCAGAGATGACACCAAAGTGCCTATTTTCATACTGATCTGGGTTATGTACCTTTAATTACTAATGCTTATGTCACTTCTGTATTAAGTACTTCTAAGGGATTGCATATGTATGTATTTTAATTGTGTTAATGCACCTCTCTGGCTGCCTGGGATATATTCTACTTAAGTCAGGTGAGAGATTACAACACACTCTGGCACTGAAACAGTTCTATGGCCACTGAAAACAGAACCTGTATATTTGAAAACAAGTAATTTTGCTAAATTTGGAATAGTGTGTTTAAACAAAACACAGGGAATCGGAGAAAGCCAAATACAAGAGTTTAGGAAAAGTCCTATACAATTCTATGAGGTCACATGGAATATTAGAGAAGTACCTGGAATCACTCACTGTTTTGTGCAAATTTACAGTGTGAGGAAATGGTTGTGATACTTATGCTCAAATACACAACTTATTTTCTGTTTGATTCTTCTTCTCTCTGTTACTTAGAGTTGAATAGATGGAAGTGGATACTTTAAGTTCAGAATATTTTCAGGATTACTCTTGGATGTAAGTAATAGGAAAAGACAGTAAGGCTGTAGTAAGTCTTTTCTACTGAGTCTACCACCACAGCACATCTTTTAACATGGTGACTGTAAGAACCATCATCAGGATTTAACCATGTTTGTCCCCAGTTCACACATGGCAAACACCTGTCTAATGTAGATACTTCACTTACAATCCTATTGTTGCAGCTTGTTGATGCACGTGGGAAGCACCTCGGGTTTTGTGGATCCTCTCAGCTTGGGCCTCCAACTGTTTGCCCATATACATCAAAGGCTGAGATATTTTGTACTGAAGTTACTAAAACAAGGTCTGGAATGCAGGGACGGTTTAGGTGCCAGCAAAGCCCGTTTCAGTTTGTGAATAAAAACTTCGGAAGTGGCTGAAGCAGCAGGTAAGCAGGACTGTTACCCTTTCATGGCTCTGGTCTCTGTGCATCTTTTTGTTTAATACATAATGTACCTTTCAGTATTCACTGCTGCCTGTTGTACAGTCAACTGCGGCTAACAGGTGCTCATGAATTTACAGAAGTGTTTCTTTGCGAAACCTCTTGCTAAGTCATGGTTGGAAATCCAACCTGGAACTTTTTTTGGGTTGGCGCATGGGCTGATTTGTCTCTGAACAATGCTCGCACACTGTTACTACGACTGAAGACTTGCTTCTGGATTAAATCTTTTTGATTCAGTTATTAAAAACCTCCAGGCTTCACATGCATAAATCACAGGACTCTAAAATAAAGACGCTAAAGTATTCAGCTACCGTGGTTGTTCTCTCTCTCAGAGAGAAAAGAAACAGCCAAGCTGTTTGTTAATGCAGCTGTATTTTCTGTAGCAGTGTGCTGACACCTTTCCATGCCTTCTAGCACAGAGGAAGTAATGCAATTCCAAATGATGCAGATGAGCATGTTCCGCATGTTATATTTTGACGACAAAAGGCACACCTACACAACCACCTCATGTTGTTCTGTCACTTGCAAGAAATGATGCAAACTAAAACAAAAGTTGTCTTCCTGCCAAGGTGTCTGTGTTAAGCAGAGAGATGTTTCTTGCTCCTCCCTTGTCTTATGCAAGTCACATACACACGGCAAGCTAGGCATCTAGCAGGCACCAAAAGGGATCAGGAAGGAGGGGAAAAAGAAAAGATGTCCTCTCCCATATGCACATGAAAACACCAAAAATTAGGAACAGTTTGTCACAGAATTTTGCTGTCTCTTAGATTTATGCAGCTTCTTGAAATTAAGCACTGAGAGACCTAATTTTAAGTATATTACTAATTTCAAGAAAATACCATATACGTAGGTTCATGCATAAAAAGGTCTGTAAATGCTCTAACAGGTTTTGTACAAATAGTCATTTGTCTCACATTTTGATAAAGACTGCAACAGGTTAATAGGCTGTTTATTGCCATGGTTTATCACCAGCTATGATGTTTTCTACTGATGTGCTCGTAACATTTCCAGTGTATCCCACTCCATTTTAAATATGTTAATAAAAGACATTAATAATGTGCAATCTTTACAAGCCCCCTTAAAATGCAGCTAGGATATAATCTTTATTGAAGTAAGACCCAAACAGGTGCTCTCTCTTGTATTTAATGGAGTGGATTTAATACAGAAAAAATGTGCTTCCAGCCAAAAACAGCCCCTTGTGTGTGCTGGTTGTGCAAATGACATTTGCCAATTGTAATAACTCAAGACTCTGAAATTCTCATAGCCACAGAAGGTTATCTATGGCGAGTGACTAATACCTTCTAAATTAAGGTCTGTAATTGCACTCTGGTGATTAATGCATTAAATTACCCATTTCTTACATGTAAGACACTTACCAAATGTGTATCTTATTGTACCTCTGAGCTCACCTATAACGTACAATAGGCAGGTGAAATACATGCTCATTTCCCCCAGGCTCCTTCTAAACCAGGCTTCCACCCACACAAGATCAGCGCCGTAATAAGGTCATTATTTCTGGAGACATATGTTCTCATATCTTGCACAGGTAATGCCATTAAGTTCCTTTACCTTATGAGTCTCAGTTAAAATTATCATAATAAATGCCAAGAATTATTTGATTTTTTTCCCACGTGGATTTCACAACTAACATAAGAAAATCTATGATCTTCTTAAAAAACCCCTAACTTAAAAAAAAAAAAGCCAAAAGAAGCCAGTGGTTTAGGAATTACTAAAGTGTTTTAGAAAGATTTTATTGAAGCAGTGAACTCAATAGTTTGTCCACAGAACGGAAGGAATAATAAAAGATAAAATTCTACATGTACAAAGTTAGTTATTCTTGCTTTATGCATATAGAAGAATCCAAAATGAGCCTGTGCAAATGAATTTTTTCCTGGTTTAGGCAGCATTGATTTTGATCTCAATGTGCCTCTGTGAGCTTTTTTCTTAGTGAGACTAAAGACTTTGGAGGGGCAGGTTTTTGCACTTATCTCCCTTTATAGCCCTGACTACCACTGACTTCAGTTACAAATACGACTGTGTTAATTTGAGCAAAGAGGAGAAAAGCAAGATCAGTGAAGGCTAAGTGAGCAAAGTTTGATCAACTGATTAAAGTGCTCTATCCGTCTCAACACAAAAATAATTCAACATATTATATTTTAGCTTGAAAATGATGGTATTTTCATTTTAGCACACACTGAAAAGTTTCATCTGTTGAAATTAACATGGTCAGATCTTGGGAAAAAAAAATCCCCTCAGAGCTGTGCTTACCCTGCTTTAGATTCTTAAAACTAAGGTAAAAATATGCAAAAGGATCGTGATGGAGGAACTGATTTAGCCTGCTCTGCTTCTCTCCTAGGTCTGAGCAGGTTGTAGGAGAAAAATGTACTCCCACAGTTTAATATGTGTAAAATACAACCGTGGATTGTCTGACCTCCACAGCTGTACAGGGCAAATCCCTGTTTTGGGCCCTGCTGCCAGGCCAGCCAGACACAGCAGGAGCAGCAGCTTCCCCCTGAGGCCACTCAGAGTAGAAGGAGACCTTTGTTCGGGCAGCATCTACCAGCCTGCTGTTCCCAGTGTTCTGCAGAAAAAGGCTGACTGGAGCTGAACCGTGGTTTTATTCTAACCTAAATACCTCTCAAACGTTGGGGCTGTAGCAGAATGACCTGTGACAGCTTTCACGTTACTGCCTGGCATTGGTACGTGAGTGTACACATGCAAGCACTTGTGCAAGCTCAGGTTCTGCCCAGGGAAGGCGTCACACGGTGCACGTGGTATCGGGGAAGGCAGGAGAGAGCCTCGAGACCTAAGTTTCTACTACAGTGATAACAAAAAGGGGAGATGAAGGTCCAACAAAATCCACTGGTCACACCAAAAGAAATGTCCCATGAAATTAAAAACTCTACAATGTGACAATATGCCAAGGTTGTGCGTGCAGCTGGGATATAAAAGCCAGCACCTCCATGACAGCCTTGTGTCCTTGTGACTCCTGTTGCACTCGAGACATGTGTCAGTTGACAACAGCGTACTCAGCCAGGATGGCTGGCTGGTTCCATCCTGACCACTTCCCCAAATGTAAAAATGGCACGTGAATTGCGACATGTCATGTTGTGCCACTCAAACACACAAAGGATGAGGAGAGCATAAAACCACACATCACTTCTTGCACTCCCAGAACATTATTCTTTTAAGGATTTCCTGAGTAGTTTAGTAGCAAAGCATGTGACATCCTAGAGAAAAAGTCCTTAACAGTTTTTTCACATGGAAAGATTTCTGCAGGCATTAGAGTAATAATCTGACGTCTCAAAACTAGATCACGTTTTAACCAAGAACCAGGTGGAAGTAATCTGTTCAAGAGAGGGGACTGCTGGGCAGCCACGTGAATTCCTGAGTTGGGTGGCAGCCCCTCTGCTGCTGCTGCCTCTGGCTCCTATGTCCAGGGCAGGAGGGACCCCAGAGTGGTGCAGAGAGCAGGACCTGCCACCAGAGAGCTCTGCCGGGGGCTGTGCTTCCCAACGGCCACCACAGCCCCCTCTGGAGAGGTGCCCTTCCACTGCAGCTCCTGCCCCACAGCAGGTGATCACATCGATGAGGTCTCACCTGCCAGGATAGAAAAATACAGCAGTTGTGCTGCAGCTCGTTCCACCTCACCCAGTGCCCATTTTAGCCAACTTCACTAAGTGGTGCTTTGCACTCCTGCTTTTATGCCAACAGCGCCTGCCAGCCAGGAGTAACTGGAGAAAGCGCTTGGAGCGGGATGCTGCATTGCTTTTAGCTTCATCCACACCCGAAAGTCCAACCTCTCAGCCATGAAATGTGTTTCACTTTTGTGTGGCCTCTTCCTGTATTTCTTCTGCCTACTTTGACTTGGCAGCAGTTTCTGCTCATTTTGTGCTATCAGCACGAGCCCTAAAACACTGCTCTTATCTGCACCTGTTCCTGCCATGGAACGTCACTGCCTAAGGAAAAGAAAGATGCTGCAGGTGCTAAGAAGCTTCTGTAATTCACTGCCTGTGAAGCAACCATCACCTCACAAATCATATTTGCCTGAAAACAGCATGCTTGCATATTTTCAGCAACCCCATCCACTGGTGATATTGGTCACTTTGTACATTTGAGAGAATTTTGTGTCTGGTCACCTTTGCTCCTGGCTTTCCCGGCCAATGCACAAGTACTGATGGAGCTCTGAGAGTCAAGGCCCAGTACAGATGGGCTAAAACAGTATAAACTTGTGTCTCTTTTGCCCTAATGTATATGGTGCAAACCCAGAAATAGCCTTCAGCAATGAACAGCTGTTGTTTTTAAGAGAGGAGACTCAATTCTCCATGACCATGCCAAGGGGTAAAGCAGTTGCTCAAGCGGAGCACTTCCCAGTTATCACAAACTTGTGCTTTTGAGGGTTTTCTGCATTTCCTACCTTCTTCGAATTATAGAGAAACAGTTGTGTTTGGCATCTGCACATGTGAGTCCATCTACATCTGGAATTTAAAATGTATCACAACCTGCTTGGCAGCAGCTTCCCTGTAAGCTCTCAGCATATACTTATGGCTCTCCACAGTCATTCTTCATTTCTTTCTCTGTGGCTCTGCTAATTAAAGCCTCGGCTCACTTTTCATTTAAGGTCCAAACTCTCTGCACTCTGTGAAAGAGAAAAATACTCATGCAATGTCAAGGGTCTTTGCACTGTTGTATTGGTGTAATCCTGATGATTACACAGGACTCCTTCTGACCAGCAGCTTGGGATTTGTGCCTTTCTCACTCAGTAAACAAATCTTTTCCACAGAGCTTAAATACGTAATTGCATGGCAGAGGCTCTTGCTTTCCAGGAAAAGCATTTATGAACACATCATGCATTAAGTGTTGAGATTTCAGTGTAATCACAGGCTAATATTTTTCTGGTTTACAGGCTGAATTTCTTTCCAGAGTCCTAACTATGAACACAGGGTTTGGCTACCCTATTGTGAATTTCCTGACTGATTTGAAGAGAAAAATGAATGCATGGGGACAACACAACAACGA
Organism: Atrichornis clamosus; assembly: GCA_013400975.1. NCBI lineage: Eukaryota > Metazoa > Chordata > Aves > Passeriformes > Menuridae > Atrichornis > Atrichornis clamosus. The sequence continues at coordinate 142,337 of WBMZ01009034.1, forward strand.
GGCTACTCCTAAGCTTGACTTATTTATTTTTTTATTTAGAAATTTGTTTGGTTTTCAATGGTACTCGCTTTGGAGCTGATGTGATTTGAAAATACTCCCTACCTCATAGAGCTGGGCCTGAAGGACATCCTGATACAATAATCTGATAGTGCTGAATGCTGCTGGTGCAAAAACCTAAGAGGACAAACTAAGGAAAAGAAATTACAAAGCACAGCCACAGGGAGGGTTCCATCCTGCCGTGGACTGTAAACAGACCAGGTCCAGCAGGGGATGCAGTGCCCAGTCCCCCTGAGCAAGCAAGAGCAGCAAACATGGGTGCTCTTAGAGATCCAAGGCCCACCGTCATTTCCTGCTGATTGTTTGGGAGAAAAGTCCCCCTTCTACCTACTGTGTGTTCAGTCTTGAACCGCTGAAGTAAAGTGCACTGAGTTCAGTCTTCTTTTAAGATAATTAAATTATCATTTAATTTATTGAGAAAAGACACTCACTATACTTCCTTCTGAAGAAACCCAAGATCTAAATTTCTCTTGCGTGTTGGTTTTTTGGTTGTTTTTTTTTGTTTTTTTTAAAGAAATTATTTATAGTTTTTAAATTATGTAGTGAAGGAAAAGGCATTTAGGAGATTAGAGAGACTGGCAGGTGGTTGTTCTTGCCAGGGCTGCAAACAGACGTGATGCCCCTTGTGCTGGGAACCAACAGGGAGATCTGTGAGGATGAAATCACATTTTAAAACTGAATTTAGAAGGTAGAAAATTCTCTCAAGAAAATCTGTCTGTGTTAACGGATGGAAGTAATTTCCTCCCTTGTTAGATATTCCGGAGCAGGCAGATATTTGATTTATGTATGCTGTCTCCCAGTGACATAAAATATGGTTTGGTGACACAGCTTCAGTGAAGAAACTGAAGGTCAAGGAACAATTAATCACTTTCTTGCTCATAATTTAATATGAAGATATGTAGGCATATTTAGGATACTTAGGCATCCAAAGATGAAGACAGTGCCGTGCTGGATTTGTAAGTATCTAAGAGGGGAACTGTCTTAGTTTCACTCCCTTGTCAGTGCCTAGAGCAGACAAAGGCTATCCATGACCTGTTGCATGGTCCTGTGTTGTGAAGGCTGAAATGAATGCAGAGTAACAATGCACCCAGTCAGCCTCAAGTCACTGCAGATACTGTCATGCAAGTAAAATCAGAAGTCTGGGTAGAGTTTCCAGTGTTCTGTTTTGCTCTAAAGAAGTGTAATGCTAAACCCCACGTTCCCTTGGAAGGGAGCACATGGCCTTTCTTCTTCTTCTGGGAATCAAATGGGGACTCCTTACTGCATGGCCCAAAAGAGTTTGTTGCTGAAAGGGGTCCCAGTTCCCATCCATTTCACTGGAAGCTGAGAGCAGTGCATGTATGCCTTCTCTCTGTAACTGCTCCTAGACTCAAAATTTCAGGGAACAGGAGCTTTCCAGACCAGAGAAAACTGACTGAAGAGGCATCATGACCTTTAATGATGCTTCTTCTTGGCAATTTTTCCCCACACTTTTTCTATAAACCAGAGAGAACTCTATCATCTAAGCCTTACTGTAGGTACATTTATCTCCAGTAAGATGTATTTGTGATAGATCAGCCCAGCCCCTAAGCCTAATTGAAATGCTGGACTCTTTACAGCTGTCATGATGTCTTTTCTAATGCCAGGCTTCAGCACTTCTGTAGCTCTGTCTGCACTGCACACTGCTGCAATGTGAACGGATTCGTAAGTAAACGTGCTAAGCTACTGAGGCAGTTGTCTTCCCAGGAGGCTGCCCAAAATCCAGTGGAAAACCAAGCAGGAGGTGTACAAGCAGACAGTCCACTTTGCCAGTTGGACTAACCCTCATTTCTGCTGCAGTACTTCAGTAAAAGCCAATTATACCAAACTCCAGTAATGGCTCTATCAGTGACAGACTGCAGGCATTTATAGTCTTCATCAATGAACAGGCTAAGCGAAGCTAAATTGTTCTGCTAAACTTTTTAGTAAGTAATTAACCCTGAATTATTAACAACAGGCAGCTATGGTAATGGTTATGAAAGAAATAACAACTGGTTGCACAGTTATTAACACGAGAGCACTGAACAAGGCAGGCGAACAGCATGTGCTGCCATGGAATTAATAGAAGGGCCAACGGTGGCAAATGTGATCCCCCGCAGGGCAGTACAGTTCCAGGGGCTCAGAGAGCTGCTCAAAGACACTTGCTTTGGCAAGAGCAGCATGTACTCAGCAGTAGATGGATGGAAGTCAGAAGCGGATGGTAATAAGGAACGTTAAAAATAAATCCAGCCTCATTAGGTTAAAAAAAACAAACCCCCAAAAAAAGTGAACCTGACAGCTCAGCAACTGGCAACTCTTTAGTTCAAGCAGTTAGCCAGGGGGCAAGAAATTCATACAGGAGCACCAGGAAGCAGATAGATGAAGTGACCTGCTGTGCACCCGGTGCTCCCTAACTGGACCGTATCAGTGCCAATTTTCTGAAGCTGTGAGCTCACCAGTTTCAGAAAGGAGGGGGTCTTCAAAAAGTCTTACTTCGAAATGCCCTAGAATACCAGCTAATCCTGAAAACCCTTGGCTACTGTGTTTGCATAGGAGCATTCCCGTGCAGCTGTGAATACTGGGCCGATGGAAGATGGCGAGCTGGCAGACCTGGGACCAGGGCACAGACACACCACACGTGGAGCAGTGTGGGCTCCCCTCAGTGCCCCTCTCTAACCATTTTCATGCACCATTTGCCAGCAGAGTGAGGAGCTCCATGTCCCTTCTTGTCCTCTCTGCTGAGAAGTTAAATGAGCAAGGCAAATAAGAGCAACCTCTTACGAGGGAGGGGATGTGTCCTGCTGGATCCTGCACTGCAATTAAGCAAATTGTTTTGCTTCCCAGCATGACTGAGGTGGCAGGATGAAACTGCAATAACAGTGTTCGTTACCAAAAAACCCGAGAGAGTAGAAGGATAAAAAGAGGAGAAATTAAGGCAAACACAGTAAAATGGAAAAGTAGATCCAAAACAAAACCAAAGCCCTTATTGTAAGCAGAACCAATCTGATGATAGAAATGCAGAGGTGAGGGAAAAGAGCTGCTGGACCCCCAAACCAGGAGCTCGTCCTCCCTCCTTGCCTCTGACTTTCTTTTGAAACAGTTGTATTAAACAAATAGCTCACTCTGTTCTTACTGGAGAACATGGGGAACTTATCCATGTCCCCTGGACTTTATTAAAATTTAAGTATATTTTCTTCCTTCTCCAAGTTTCTGTTTAATATACATTAGCAGGTGAATCCAGTTTTCCTGGGTTATAAAATGTCCTCAAGTAGCAGCTGCCCCTGCCCTGCAGGACAGTTCCTTTGCCTTGCTGAGGAAAGGTGCCTCAAGAATCCCAGTCAGCCTCATCCATCCAATGTCTGAATGGGGTCTATGTGAATTATTAAAAGTCTGCTCCAACACCTGGAGAGAAAATAATTCAATCTCAGGCTAACGCCCTTTCTGTTATTGTTAAATAACTTAGCTTCCTGTCCTGGAAAATGTGGGGCTGGAAAAATGGGCTGTATGCTACTATATAATGGTATTGAGGAGAGAAATCTACAATGCATGAAGTAAGTTATATACATTATTTGGGGAGAGAAGGATTTTTGTCTGTCTATCCTGGCTGCACACCCTGGCCTGGGAGAGTGAGAGGCAAAGCAGGTCCCGTCTCCTCTCTGTCACAGGGCTTCCTCTCCAGGGTAGTGCAATTCCTTTGGGAATCATGTCAAAGGGACTGGATGTGCCCTTGACAATGGGAGATCCCCACGGGTTTGGGGCAGATGTTTCCTTGCTTTCTAATTCTTTCTGCCCCCGAGTCCTTCCTGGGCATCCCTGGGAGATCAGGAACAGGAGCTGGAGACGTGCTTCTCTCCTCTGTGCTGCTCCTGCCCTGACAGCTGATGTGCTAAGCTGTGCTGCCATCCACGGCAGAGCAGGGAGGAACAAACAGCTTTTGGGCATGGGAAGCAAGTTTTGCATAAACATGACAATGGGCTCTGCGCTCCAGTTGCCTGAGCTGCTGTTTCTCATTGAACTCAACGGGTGTCTGCAGATAATTGCCGGGAGAGGATTTACTTCACCTAACGCGCAGGGAGTATTAGAAGGGCTGCATTCATTTAGGTGCCTAAGACAGACACGACGACCAGAAAATCCCAAGTTTGGATTTGTCACAGAACAAAATTCTGAAATCAATGTCACTTTAATGCAACAGGGTTTAATTCACAGGATTTTACTGGCGTTCAGCCCATGCTACGTGAAAGCTTCTGTTGGTGAGAGTGTTTCTGGCAGTGATTTTGATGAGCACTGACCAGAGTGCCCAGTACCATCAGTTTGGAATTAGTCTATGTGCAAAACTGTGCATCAGCCAAGGTTAGTTCTTACAAGCTGGGAATCATGCAGAAACAGAATGAGAAGGGGCCCTAAAGCTCACCTTGTGCATCTCACTCCAATGTTTTCCTGGCCTTTATTTGTTTAAATCAGTCTTAAAAAATCTCTCAGAGGTTTTTACAGCTTCCTCAGACCACCTCTCTCTCCCTGTAACCATTCCTGTGACTAGAATGTTTTTCCTAATATCTAACCTAATTCTGTCAAGCTTCAATTAAGCCTATTATTCTTGTCCTATTTATATGTATAAATTCCTTCTTCTTTGCAAAATATCCTTCATACAGAAAACTGAATTTCTGTGTTCCCTTTGGTGTTCTGTTGTTCAAACTGAACACTACATGATCCGTGACCTGCGAGGACAGGACAGGCTCTTCCAATTCTCTCTGCTTGATTCTCTCTGCTTGGCTGCCCTCCAACTACTCCACATTTCCCTTGAAAAGGAAAAAAAATTGCTCAACATTGGACACATTGGCCTAGCTGAGGCCTTACTAGTGCTGAGTGCAGCTGAAGGATTGCTTCATGCATTTTCTAAGTTACAGTTCCATGTAAACACCCCTGTGTTGACATTTAACATTTTCACAACAGCCAGGTTCTGTTGACTCACGCTCAGGTTGTGATTCACTCCCTGCAGAGCTCCTGCGAGACCTTGGATCCCCACCCTTCACCCAGCACTCTGCAGGTCAAGCCCCTGTTCATAAGTCAATGTTGAAGGCTGACACATTGCTCACTTCTGCTCCTCTTTTTTGCATTTTTAGAAATATCGGCAGGGTGAAGCCAGTTCTTGTTTTTCTTTCGTGGAGTTCTCAGTACACACCCTTTTTTTTCTCTGCTGAAGGCACATGGATTGTCCATCATCACTAACATGCTGCTTCTCCCTTCACCAACAAGGGTTTTCCTGGATCTGTTTTAACTCACATCCAGCTAGCTCAAGGGAAAACAGCTTATGATCTGCATAAGATGTGCTCACCCTCCCATCTGGTCTCGTTTACACACTGAACATCCTGTCATGATCTTACCAGCTCGTGTCTCCTGAGGCCCTAAGAACATCCCGAGGTCTTAGACCAGGGAGCTGTGGAGTTCTCCAGGCTGGCAGGGTGTCCAGGTTGCTGGGCAGGCTGGGGGTACTTGGGAGCAGCCCTCAGAACAGGGCATCAGTTTGTGGGTTGGGACACAGGTGTGGATCCAGGGGTAGGCAGTCCTCCCATGGGAATTCAAGCCTTATGTGAAAAAAAAAAATAGCATGAGAAAAAATCCTTTCCCCACAAATATTCAAGCGTGCAATCCGCCCTCCGAACTCAACCATACAAGTAATCCCCCCAAAACAGCCTTTCAGAAAGTCTTATACATCCTAAGCAAAAACTGGTAAAACTCTTTTACCTTTACAAGCTGTATTTAGCCCTTGTATCAAAGGGCTATCAAGCAAAATTCATACATCCACGGTTTCTACTGTATTTGCAGTTCTGCACTTTTAAAAATAAAAATGGTCTAATAAGTAATAAATTTACATTTCTTAAGTTACCCTGTCTGGCTCCCTTAATTAAATGGCTGCAATACAATACATACAGCAGTGTAAATCCGTAAAACCTCAGAATTCCAAATACTAATCAGAGGCTTTCATAACAAAATTAATAAATGGAACTAAAAAAATTTAATAAGGAATGAAATTTCACAAGCTGCTAAAAGACTAGCAAAGACGGATTTAATAATATTTTATAAGGCATTTAAAGTGAATTCAATACTTTTCAAGGACATTATGAAACAGAAATCACATAACTGACTGTAGGCTTGAGACGTGCTTCAATTCAAGGTTGGTATTACAGCACTCCTGTCTTGTCTGCTGGAGTGACATTTCTGAACATCAGTTGGTCGTGCAAACACCTCTGGAAAAGATGGGACCTAAAAAGGAAGGGGTGGCCAACAAAGTACTAACACCTGGGAGATACACCTCTGGGATTAACCTGGAGACACAGTTGCAATGGAGACAATTCGGCAGAAAAAAATGCAAATCCTGTGTAAGCAAGAACGGGGGATAATATGGAACATGTCTTATCTTTCAGTATCACTCGTTATGTTCTCATCAATCTTACCGTAGAGTAATTGACATAATAGCTTCTGCTCTACACAGTTTTTTGTCTGCTTCTGCTTATTGCTGTCATATACAGTCACTGACAGGATGCTAATAAGCACTTTTCTTGAATGGTTGGGGCACATCTATTATTCTACTAGCCTGACTCATGAGTGGGGCCACTAAATGCTACCACAATACAAATAAATCATTAAACAATCATGAAAAAATAACAGAGCAGCTTGTGGTGATCCTCTATTTAGGGCAATAGAGATATTATTAATTTACTTTGTACATAAAATCAGAACTCAGTCTTGTTTGTGCCTTTGGTTGGATCAGCCCGTATGATGGCAATCTCTGTCATTAACATAGAGTGAGTTAATTCCTCCCAACACTGCCAGTTTAACATATGTTCCATTTGCGCAATACCAAAAATAAGATGAGGAAATCTGCTTGAATTTCCATAAGCATATGAAACAGTCAGGAATCTTCCTGACAGAGAACAAATAGCCTGTAAAACCACAGAGGTGAACCCTTCGTACAGGCTTCAGCACAGTGCTCTGGCACAGCCTGCAGAGGAGAGAAAACCCGCTACAAAACCCACGTAGCATCCACCCATTTCATGTGCTCTGCTTAACCAAAAACACACTCTCCATTTCCAGATGGATAATGAATATAAAGCTGAAAATGCCACAGAGCAGGTGTTCTGCTGCCTTCTCAGCCTTCGCACAGGAGCTGTGAAAGAAGTGAGGAAGGGAAAAAAGGCCAACTACACAACAGTCAGATAAATCAAAAGAACTGGAACTGAACTTTATTGTTTTTTTTTTTTTTTTAAAGTATTCTACAATAATGGCTCAGAATACTACCACAATGTACAGGGACAAGGCAGTGCTCTGGGCTATGACTGTAGATTACTCTAATATATATATATATATTTAAGAGCTTAAGAAAGGTTGAAGCACAGCAGTTCAACATTTCTTAAGCATGTATTTCATAATTTTAACACTTTCTAGATCTCTCATATTATAGCAGGATTTATCAAATGCAATGTAGTCACAGAAGTCTTGCATAAATACAAATATTGATACTTTACTTTGAATATTGTCTATGATATAAATTCTGCCTTACCTTTAAAAAAAATCTCCAGATCATTATGTGACCTGGGAGTCTTTCCTTTTCTTTCTCTTTAAGAGTTTTTAAATATATATATATATTTATATATATTTTCTATCATACATCAAAGTATATATGAACCCCATCATTTCTGTTATGTTTTCCACAGACATGGTCTGAAGCAAAATCACCAACAACTAAATCCAAAACTTCCTGGTTATCATAGGAAAGCCAAAGAGGATCTGTCCTCTTTTTTTGTGTGTGTTTCAGTACTGGTATTTTTTTAAACTTGAAAGGATTCTTCATAAACTAGAGGTCCATAGATCATTTAAAGCAGTCTTTATAAGCAAATTTACATATTTTGACATGCTTTTGTGAGGCAGTTAGTATCAAAATCCAGTAGCATTTCTTACAGAGCCATATGACTTTCTGCGATGCAGATATACATTTCATTTCTAAAAAGCCACAGTTCTTTTTCTACACCTGCTCTCATCAAATCCCCAGGATTCATTCATAAAACTGCTGCTGTTCCAAATGCTGATGCTGTTATCCCCGCTGTGGATTAAGACATACACCCAACCCAGTGACATCATCACGTGGAAGATTGGTAAGTAGGGAAATACCCTCCCCAAATCCACAGAGAGTCTTTTCTATCGCTAAATCCTCATGATTCATGTCACCCAACAGAGCAATGCGACGAAGACACGACTCAGTGCAGGCTAAGGGTCTTCTTCCATCAAAGGAATCTCTAGGGGAAACAAAGAAATAGCATTGATTGCTGATTGCAATTTCCCTTTACACTTCTGCAGAGTACTACTGTTAGCAGTTCTACAAAAACAGAAATGGACGTTGCAGATACCTGAACAAGACACGGGGTATTGCCAATTCTAGACCCACTCATGCTCCAACACCTTTACGAAAATTAGCTTACTAAAACTATCTAGATTTTCTCAAACAAGTTAGGACCACAAAAACCGAAATCAAACATCTTTGCTACTACATTAACCACTGAGAGAGCAGAGCAGGCAGGGACTTTAACTGGCATTGTCTTAATTTCTTCTTCTCCTCCTCGCTGTCCTGTTCCCCTTGTGATACCACTGAAATTATCCAAACCTCTCTGAAGCTGGAAGACTTCCTCCACCCAGACCTTCACCCACAGTTAATTTAGGACACTGGGCTTCAGCTCAGTGATTGCAGAGAGCGAGATACGAGTCTCTCCCTCTAAATGTCTCCAAGGAAAACTATCTGGTTTCCTTAACACACCGGGCAGCACCAATCAGAACTCCAGGAAATTGTGTCAGTGCATGCTCATGTTTGACTTAAAGGCAGACAATAATCATGGCAAGCTCCCTCCTGGTACATGGACGCATGGGTATGTTCCCCTTATGCTGTGACTTCCATGGTTTAAGGCACACAAGCCCCAGATGGAAGGAACACTGTGCTGTATGCACAGACTTGATGAGTTTGATAATAAAGGCTGCTAATTTTGGTCCAGCATGAAAACATGATTTATTTTCTATCTCAAGGAGAAAATCCTGTAATTTGCTATGAAAGCCATGGCATGTGAGGGAGTTGTAAGCGTAGGAGTTGAGGAGCAGATGAACAGACCAGCACAGGCAAGATGATGGTTGGCTTTGCCGCTGTACACGGGTGCTTGCTGACATCCCTGTTGATGAGACTGGGGTCTGGACAGGAGCCTTCTGGCCTGGCATTCAAATCACATGCACCACAGGACATACTGCAGACATGAAGCTCTATGACCATGGAGTTGTAGGATTTTAAAAAATGTTCAAATTAAGATGTGGACAAAAACACGAAGCAAGCACCAGCAAGTCAGCTGGGTGTATTCCTGCTCTGACAGCCCAAACAGGTGATGTCTCCTGTTCATGGACTCACCTATTGCATGGGTATGCAAGACTCACCATCTGTGATATCGATCCGCGGACTCGTGGATGCAGCGTCCCCGTCAGTGCCACGGGACCCGTCAGTTCGATCCGAGCCGGGGAGCGCTGCCGCTTGGCATGTCAGGGACGGGTACAAACCCTGGAGCAGTTCAGAGGAACCTGACCCACTGTCACAGGTCTCGAATTCGCTAGGCAGTGTGTCTGTAATCCTGGGACCAGGGTATGCGGGAGGATTCTGATCTTCTGCTTGTAAAATATGCCCCTGGTCTGTGGTAGCCGAGTATCCGGGCGCCAGAGCATTCAAGCCGCTGCTGACAGCTTCATCGTAGGAAGGCAGCATGACAGGAACACCATCCACCACCACGAAGTCGGGGTCGCCCATGGAGCCCTCCTGGTTGCCTCTATGTCAAACACAGGTGAGTTACCACAGAGAGCAGGACCATGTCAGCAGCACCTTGGAGCAACTGCTGAACTTAAGTAAACACAGCACTTTCTAGTCACGCAAAATGAAGCTACAGGGTCATTATGATTCACAGAAATGTTTGCAAAACTCTGTTCGGGTTGACAGGTGGAATCTGTTACCAGCAGAAAATGGAACCAGTAACGTGAGAAACAATTTCAAGCAGGGAAGGTAAACAGCTAAGGGGAAGAGATAAGGAGCACCATTTGCTGTGCTGTGCACAATAGGTATCATGAATGTAAGATCACAGAGGTAGTTCACCAGGCAAAAGTGCCTGAACCCCTGGAAAGAGCACAAAAGTGTTTACAGCCCAAGTAAACAGGCCCTGAGATGACTACTGCTGGATGACAGGGCTTTGGTGGCCAGATTTGTGACCTCCTTCAGGTCTTGCTTTCAAAGGATGGAGGCTTCCTTAACCAGTATTAAGCTGATTTCTTTTTTAAGCAAAACATTTCTATTAATTGACAAGGTCTGTTAAACCCTGAAGTATCTTTTTGGTAGTCTATTAAATTACAGTACAGTCCTGGCAGGAGGGAATTGGTCCCAGATACCTTTAAGACATGAAAACATCTGAAAAGGAGAGGCCAGAAAGCCATTCCAATAAGCCAGATAAGTCCAGGCTATAGGTCAATGCGTAGTGCAGCCCATTATCCCAAAGATCTCCCTGGTGATACAGGTATATGTATTTGTATACTACCCCCCATGTACTGTATACATGAACATGTATATGTATATGAATTTACACATTGCTTACACAATGTCTACTTTTATGCACACACATATTTAACGCTAAGATCACAAAGCCCTTTCTGCTGGGTTGGCATGGTGACATATTTACTGACATTTACTGCCTTTTTCACCTCTCCTTTCTGCTTCTGGTAGAATAAAGACATGAGAAGAAGCAAATGAAGGAGAGAAGTCAAACAGTCAAGGTTCAGAGCAAACTGAGCAGACTGAAAACAAGAAACAAGCCTAAACCCCAATACAGTACTAGTTTTGCCTAAACCTCAGCACGTCTGCCTTTGTTTTTCCAGATGTAAAGGTGATAATACCCACCCACCTATCTCATGAGGAGTACTATGTGAATCAATGACAAATGCTCATAGCTGAATGCTATTTTATGGAAATAAAGGAAGATGCAGGAGGGGTTTATGAATTGTCATGAAAATAATAATAATGAAGGTAAAGCAAACCTTTAATATAAATTTGTCCATAGAGAAAAAAGAAATTATTTCTTAAAACTTACATTACTAAGTCTACAGTAGTTAAAAAATTAATTCCCCCAGCACCTGAAAATGAGTATTTAAAAATATTGTCAGCTATTTTTACAGGCAGAAGCAGCAATTCTCAGTAGAAGAGCTGTAATTACTCCCAGAGTGAATCTGGCAAACTTTGCCTTTTATCTTAGTTGCAGAAAGAACTGATGTGGGTTTTTGGGGGTGCCCTTCCATACCAGTGGTTCAGGGACTTCTGCTCAGAACAGAACAAAGTATCTGCAAGGCTTGTGAGCTGCTCCATCTCTCCAGCAAGGAGTGCTGAATGTGAAAACTGAATCAAGGCCCTCAATCTTTCAAAGAAAAAAGAAAACACTACAAACCGTGGAAGGAAATGTGTCTTAAATTTGGTCTGGAACATCCTGGCTAAAATAACCAGTAGCAGTACTAACAAAACACTGGTAGCAGTAAACGCCACTATTTTCCATGTCGTCAGGAGGGTCTCCTGTGTATTTGGCCAGGTTTGTTCTGCAACAGAAAGACAATACAAGAGTTGTGCTTGTATATTCCTGTTGTTGTTCTGTATGAATACTTCAACACTACTCACAAGTGCCAGTTAGCACAAGACCTTTTTCATATGCAAGTTGTAAAAACACACTTAAATACAATGCCATATACCAAAAGCAGTCTTATCATTAAGCTGTCACAGGGGCTGGCTCTTGTTTTTTCCCCTTGACTGGTTTTTTATACATGCAATCATGACCTTAGCTTATATACGTATAAAAATACCCAGATGTTTAAAAATACATTTGAAGAGATAATGATCTAAGTGGTTTAGGATCACTCAGGATCTTGGAAATCTATTATATTTAACAGCATCTTAAAATCAATGTTCATCACTTAACCATGAAATAGTTGAAGTTCACCAGGCACTACCAACGTACGAATTTTCTCCAAAAAGAGGGACTGTAAGCCAGGACTATTGGGATAGGGCTATCCCTTACCTGTTTTGACACAGTACACTTGGTAGGAGGGGAACCACTCTCCGTACTGGCAGGTGATGTACTTGTAGTCGTTGGTGAGGGTGTAACCAGGATCACAGTAGAACTCCACCACCGTCCCGTGGTTGTAGCGCTCGCAAGGCCGCGGGTGGCAGATGTAGTCTCCGTGACTCACCATTGGAGGTAGTGGACAAACTTGGGCAAACAAACAAACAAAGGGAAAAGGAGAAAGACGTTAATGCCAGCAACCCACCGCTGGGCAGCTTCAGAGTGTCAAAATGCTCCCCTTCGGGCTCCCTGCAGCTCTGGGTTTGTCTCAGCAGTACCAGACCACTGCCCAGGGAGGCCAGGTGCCCATCCACAAATAAAAGTAAGTTTGCCATCACAGTGCTGCAAGAGACGCAAAGCACCCGGTGCTGCTTAAACACGTGCAGTCTGTATCACTGTAATGTCATTAAGTTGAGCTTAAACTCTGCTGGTGGTATTTGTGTTTTGTTATTTCTGAACAGCCTGACTGATCTCAGTGGGACCACTCCTGGAGTGAGGTCTTAAACATAGCAGAGGCTGAGCCTGCGTTAATTAAGTACAGTGGTTTACTTAGGGTTAGGTAAATAAGAGAGAATTGCAATATAAACATGTGGGACTTTTCTTGTAGGCCCCAGAACGACAGCCCAGGCAGATGAACTCCATGGAGAACTGAGGGAGCATTCTCTAGAAAACAGCACTGGGGAAAGTAGCTCACAAGCAGTATTTTTGCAAGAGAGGAAACTTTTCCACTGTGTAAGTGCTAGTTGATTACTGTTTTCTTAAGTGCTTCTAACACAGGGCAAAAAACCCCTACAAAGTGTAATGATGTTTCAAATGGCTACGTACTGACCCAAAAGGGGCTTCAATTACTGGATGGCTTGTTTTATTTCCCTTCAGAGGCAGTTCCTGGCTGGCTCAGTGCCCCATCTACAGGCTCTTCCCTTCACTTCAGGCCTTCCTCATGCGGGCAAGACCTACTGCATTGATCTAAATAATGAAAATGACATCTCTTGGAAGAAGAATCTTCCCAGAAATTACAATTCAGCTGCTTCTCCCTGTGAATCCTGTTACATGAATAATGCATTTCATAAAAAAATACACAAGATATTAAATGAATCTTCAAGAGAGGCTGATTACAATGTGCAGCAATGTCTATTCTCCATCCTCTGGAGACATGGCTTTGTTTGCATTTTCACTGGCAAGGCTTAATAATAACTTGAAATCAGAGTAAGTAATTCACATAAAAATTCACATCCTCAACGCTCTGCATACTTTCCAAAGTCTCCAGGCCCACAAGAAAGAGGAATACTTTACTGGGAAGTCAACTCGAGATTGAAAACAATTTTCTTAAGACTAGGGCAAAGGTGTCAGTCTGAAAGACCAGAAAAGCACCTACTAATCATGTCTGTATTAAAAAGAAAATGATCAGTGAAAGCCAAGATTCTGGCCTACCATAAGGAGACCTGGTATATTTTCATTACCTACGCTGACAGCATGAGAACAAAGGAAGACAACAATTTAAGCTCCTTTGCAACTGAATTTTGCCAGGCTCTGGCAGCGTGCAAGAGATGTGTAGATGCCCACAACCTTTCTAGGAAAGAGCAAGTAGAGCACACCTTATCACAAAGAGCAACAATCACAGAAACTAATTTTCCCCTCCAGCAATGTACCTGCTACATCATCCCTAACCTCTCAATGCCATTGAGACCCAAAGCAGCCTGCTGAATAAAAAAATCCCTCTAAGTTTGTGTCCCAGCAATGTGGGTCAGCTCAGGAATGACACATTTCCTGGTAGATTAAAAGCAGTACACTGTGGGGACAACACAGATATGGAGCTGTCAGTCTGTTTACAAATGGAGATGTATTTTATAACACCCAAAACCAAGATTATCACTTTTTGCATTGTCCCCAGTACTAAAAATAGTGCCACTCCTTCCACTGACACATCCATACTTTAAGGGAAATGCCACTGCATTGGTGCTGACTGGAAACTCCTGCAAACAATTTGTTATTGCCCTGCCAAGCATTAGTCATGAATTGGAGTCGAGGTTAGGGGGTCATACCTGCCACCAGCTCCTGCCAACACTTGGAACCAGCAGATGCAATGGAACAGGTTTGAAAATGAGGGCTTTTAGCTCAGCTGAAACAGTGCTTCATCCTTATGTCAACTGGATGGCCACGAGTCAGGGATTCTAACTCACCTGGCCTATCACTCACCACCTCCTGTGACCTTTATGTTCAACCAGTTTCAGGGTCCCTCAACACACTTCCATGGGCAAACTGGCCCCCAGGTACAATCTGTAGCTCTCAGGTTCAAAGCCTCTTTTTCCAAATCAAGTTAAATGAGACACATCACAAAAAAACCCAAAATGAACTTGCTCTGAGCTCTGGGCAGTTAGTTGTACACTCAGTGCCTTTCTCAACTCACTTCATGCCCGTAGTCATCCCGATCCAAGGTCCTTTAAAGCCAGTGGAAGGACAGCCAACAAGTGAGCTTTGATCAGAGAAAAGAAACAGGGCTGCTGAACACTCTTGGCTCCCAATGACTGAAAATTTTTAGTGCAGGGCTAGTCACCTTACAGGGTCCAAGTCCTTATTTAAGCAGGATGGCAGTGTGTGATACTGGTTACATGGATTAAAGGAATACGCCAGATCAAATATGAAGAAGAACTCAAGTGGCAGATCTAAGGCCACTGAAGTTTTTTAGGAAAGTTAAAATTCTATCATTCCCAGTCGTGAACCCTAACTGTATTTGGAAATTACAGGCCATGGACTTCAGACAAATGCATCAAACTCACAGAATGAAAATAGC
This sequence comes from Atrichornis clamosus, assembly GCA_013400975.1. Classification (NCBI taxonomy): domain Eukaryota; kingdom Metazoa; phylum Chordata; class Aves; order Passeriformes; family Menuridae; genus Atrichornis; species Atrichornis clamosus. The sequence continues at coordinate 157,352 of WBMZ01009034.1, forward strand.
CACGAAGTGATTACAATAAAAGTGTATCTGACAAGTACATTTTCACTGCCAAAGCCAATAGAAGTACGTACAGTAATCATAGAAACAAGGAAATTCTACTTCAGGAAGTTCACACGGCTTTAAAAAAGCCCTAAGTGCTGTTTTTAAATATGACACTAAGTCTTTGCTACCAATAGCTTTCAGCATCTTCACTTTATAAGGCTTTTGAGATTTTAATGCCCTAATTACAACATCCAGCATGGATAATCCAGTAGTATTTTCTGACGACCAACCGTAAAGGACTACATGCCTGTGTCCTTAACTTTGGAGCTTGTCAGAGGGATGGATATAATTCAGACAGTGTCTGCTGGTGGTGCTGCAGCAGGTGATCGCAGGTCTCTGGATCTGTGCTTTGTACAGCAATTGGCCACAGACTGTAAGGGGATTTACAGGAACTTTATAGCTCAGCATTCTCAGCTGAAAAGTTGAATCGTTCATCAAAAAGAAAGAGCAATTGTGTTTATATGGCAAACAAATCCCTTGCTGGATGCTCAAGAGTCCTGTTACTCAAGGAATTTGAAGGGAAGAATTTCTGATTTGTTTTGGTGGACTTCCCTGCTTGCTCCTAGGAGTTGCTGGAGCTGAGGGCTCTCCTCTGAGATCAGCTACAGGCTTTCTGCTCTGGCTGACTTCAATGAAGGATTAGCACTATCAAGAAGAGCCTAAACCCTGGGGAGTTGAGCCTTGTGTTACCGCCAGCGCGACGCCGTGGCTGGGAGCAGAGGCAAGGGCTGCTCTGCCCCACGGAGTGCCCTCTCCATCACAGCCCCTGCAGTGCAAGAGCTGCATCCCTTGGACCAGGGCCAGGCCAGAGTGGCACAGGCTGCAGGCACTTGCTGCCCACACGCTGCAGGAATTAATGGGGTTCACCCAGTAATTTTTCCTACCCATTATGGTCAAGAAGCTTTTTAAACTCTGCCCGGAGGATGCTGCAGTAATTCTGCAATGTTGACACTGGAACTGTAGGAGGGAGGGAAGACTTTTTGGCATTAGCATATTCTCAATTAACATCGATGGCACTGAATAAAGACGTTGCGTGACTTTTTAAAAGCCACTGGCAGAGAGATAGCAGTGGAGTTACAGATATTTACAGTGCTCAAAACCTTTTTTTTAGTCAATGTTCAAAGGCTAGTGGGTTTAGTCTTTGGTCAAAGAAGACAGGTCGTAAATTATTCAGGTTTTGCCCAGCTTTTTTATGTGAGCCAAAGAATAAAACCAAAAATTTCTTGAAATACAGGGCAGTTACTTATAAAAAAAATGAGGTGTAGAAATAAGCAAGCTTGTTTTCCACGTTTGTTTTGTCTCAAGCTATTAGTTCACCTTTCATGTAGGACATTAAGTTGCTTGGTTAGCTGAGTTAGCAGAAAACCCCAGTGTAAGGCCAGCCATTTCTGTCTGACACAGGGATGGACAGGATCAGAGACGTTTGCACCTAGTGAAAAGTAACACTTCTTCCAAACACATTGTGAATGCCTGCTCGTTATGCTAAGAGTGAGAGTAAATTAAGATGAACTTCTAGATGAGAAAGACACAGGTAGAAACCTGCCAGTTCCAATGTGCAGGAAAATGCTGGTGTATCTCACTCAGAGAGTAATCTGAGAGGGGGACACACTGTCTGCTTTGCTCACAAACTGGAAGAGAACAAGAGCTTCTCCTGACCCTCACCCGTCATTCTTGTACATATCAGGACACTAATTATCACCAGACACCTGGACACCTGTCATCTGGCCACTGCATTCCAACCAATGTTTAATTCAAGCTGTCACTTACTCTGTGAGACCACAGCTGTGTACGTCCCAGCAGGTCTGACCCTTCCCAGCCAGGGTGGCCAGGTCCCCATGTGAAGCTCTGGCTGGCTTCTGGGGCCCAAGGGAGGATCCTTTTCCATACACTGACTTCATACAAACACATGCTTGGGGATGTAGGATCTGATTTATTATTTTTTTTTTACAGGAACAGAGAAGATGAAGATTATGTTTGTTCCTTTTCCTGCTTCTTTATGAATGCTGTGCTAATAAAACTTAGTTACTTGGTTCCTTCACTGTCATCACCCTTCATACCTTCAGAATAAAATAAATCATCAACCAAGAAGGCTTTCTTTCACATTCATAAGAATTCCTGTCCAGTTCACCTGACAGACCTGTCCATTTCCACGGGTATTACCAGCACATGAATCACACCTGCACTGCACAGTACAGAGCCTGAGGAAATTATTTCTGCACTTTGAATGCCAAAAGAAAGGATTTTTCTATTCTATACTTAGATTTCAATTTACAGAAATGTACAAAACCAGAAGTATTTTAATTCTAAGAATGCAAAACAAAAATTCCCGTTAAAATGTCAAGTGTTCTAAGTAGGATGGAAGCAAAACTATTGGACTCAACCGCTCATATCCAACTGAAAGCTTGAAGAAGACATTTAGAGGTTTGTAAAAGGAAGGAAGTAGCAAATCCAGTTGCTTTAAAATAAGCCCTGTCAAAACATCTCATTCTAGAGCAGCTTCTTAACAAGACTTTATTTCTAATTACACTCTTCAGGAATGTAAGCAGAACAGGAAGCATTACTAGAGAAACGTTTCATTTATCGTGAACATCACCTAATAATATCCTAGTGAAACATTCTTATAACAAACGCTGCCAGCACTGTGAAAGGAGAATTGGTGCATATTACAGCTGTACTGGAACAAACCTGGAGGCCACTGAATTTGTGTTCTGAAAGTGAAGACATGCTTTGAGGAGCTTTTCTGATTATTCATCCCCACAGCAAACCAACAGCACCAAGAGTAATAACAGAATAGAAAGTTTAGTGGAAACAACTGAGCACTCATATACAAAGTAACTCCTTCTAAGCCTGACTCAAGATGTAATGAAGATACAAGATGCTTACTTTAAACTCTGTAGTTGCCAGTGAATTTATTTCTCGAAAGCCTACAGCAAGAATTATTAGAAATATTGTATTCTTAGCTAATAGTATCCAAATTCTTTTCAATCCTGACCTTTCTCAATTACGTAACCTTCAGGATGCCACTTAGATGTTTTATTCTGAAAAGACACCTAACAGGTAAGCAGTTTCTTCTCAACCATTTGGCAAGTCAATGTTCGAGCTCCAGGCTGCTGTACTCCCAGGCAATCACCCCTGGGGAATTCTCTACCAGCTACAATAGTGATGTCAGCCTTTCAATGTGCACACAGTGAGAAGCACTTTTCACCTTCTACAAACTGTGAAATGAATGGAATAATTAAGTGTTTTAAGAAAACCTGCTTCTCTGCTCTAGTTTTGACAAACACCATCTTGCTGAGAAGTGCAATCACTGAAACCAGCTGTACGAGCCTGAATGAAACAGTATAAAACTAGTTTCAAACATATTTTAATAATAATTTAACAGTAGCCAATTCCAAAATGGAAACAGGAGGTGATTTACAATAAATTTTTGTACACATACTCCTTGTTACTGGAGTTGCAAATTACAGAGCAGGTTTTGCAGTTCCAGTCAGCTGAGTTCCTACAGGAGCATCATGCCAAATTCACACTCATCCTCTACAATTCTGCCCTTCCCAGCACAGTATCCTGTGAAACATTTATATCAATGCTGAAGTCCTTAGTTTGAAATGCACGTCACAACAGATATGGGATGAAGCACACCCCAAGCAATCTTCTTCCTATAAATTATAAGTTAAACAGTATAAGTTTCATTTAAACTACAAAAAATTGATGACAAGTTTGCAGTTAGAGAGCTAGGACTTTTTTTAGCAACAGGAACATAATTATATTTAAGGAAATATTTAGACTCATTATTCACATACGAGTGCTTGGAGCACTGTGGTCTCATTTACAGTAGATCATTTTGGTTTTCTTCATCATTTGCTTCCAGTTTTGTTTATTCCTTTTCTCATGAGTGGTTGACTTTACGATCAGTAATGGTCTTTACAGGATTTTGAGAAGCAGAAGCTGGGGACTTACACAGACATTTTGCAGGAAGAAATTAGAAAACTACAAAATAAGCCAAGGCCTGGGTATTTGACAGGCATCCCAGGGTAACCTCAGGACTGGAAAAGGTCAAAGTTCTCAGAAGCAGAATGGAGGTGGAGAGCAGAGAGAGAGCAGTCGGGAAGCTGGCTAAGGAAAGCAGACAGCTAAAGGCTCCTGTCAGGGATGTCTAAAGCCAGTGCTCACTGTGAGCTGGATGTATCAGTGTTCTTTTTACGTTACTTAAATCCCTCTTTTTTGAATAGCTTTTTCTTCTTTGCTTATTAGCAAGAATCCCTTGAGCTTGTCTGGGGTCACCGACACCAGTCATCAGGGATTGATGGAGAAAAGGAATGCTGGAATAGACAAACTGTGTTCCAGGGCTTAGCTGAAGGCTAAGGAAACCAAGCTATACTACATGAGGCAAGATGGAGTGCTACTAGGAAAAAAAAAAAAGGCCAGGAAAATCAGCAGATGATCTTAGCACTGCAATTTCACAAACCGTCTTACAAGACTAGGAAGGCATGGAGGAGTGTTGTATTCTGTTATTTATCTTTAGTTCCCAAGTGCCTGCCTACACTGATTGGTAAAGTGACACCCTTTAAATATTGGTTTTCATCTCTGGAAATGAACAAGTGAGTAGAATTCCTAATGCACAGAGTCTGTAGCTACAGTTCCCTCCATTTGTGGAAGATGTTCTGTGATTGCACCGTGTGGCCAAATTTAATGAGCATGTCCATAAAGCACAGAGATGTTTGATTTCAAGGTAAGCAACGTGTTATTTTCCTTTCCAAGCAGCCTTGCCAAATACAGTTAAAGATTAATATTATAAAAGAGCCCTCAGGAAGAAATTTTGTCTGCTTTCCCCCACCTAATCCACAGCATATTTAAAGTACTGTGGATAAAACACTACATGCATCTGGCAGTTAATGTGGAACTTCAGGGCAGAAATTATGGTTCCATAAAAAAGTTGGGATGTCTGGCTGATTCTGAACCTGCTAAGGCATTTTTGGAAGGTGCAGAGGTGATAGAGCAGGTGTAGAACAATGATTTATTGCGGCAGTCCTGTGCAACAAGCAGAAACAGAAGACATAAAAGAAACAGATTACAAGATGTTATTCTGTTGCTTTCTTGAAAAACTATGAACAGTGAAGAAGGCATCTATTTCAATCCCAGCCAAGATCAAAGAAGATTTCTGCAATGCAAAAAAGGAGCAGCCACTTAGAAATATAATGCTATTTATCTTGTTCAAACAGTGTCTTCAGCTTGGAGCCTGTTCTCTAAACCCTCCATCCCTGGTAACAAGAGCTGCAAAAAGCCCACTGTGTTGTATATCCATTCTGTCTTGAATTGTGGTCTGGTTTTCTTTGTGTTTCACTTTGCAATACACCTGCTGGAGTGAAGAGACTGGATGATTATTTAGCAGCACGTCCACAGAAGAACATGATTTCTCTGTCTAGTATTTCATGCCTCTGTGCTCCTTTTGAATTCAGTTCTTTTCCACGCCTCTTCAGCTGTGGGTACAGGTGTACAGATCAAGTTCATAATTGTCCAACAGCACAAAAACCCAGATACTCCAAGTTAAAGTGTTCACCTTCCACACCTTCACAGGGTGGCTGGATGCATAGCATTTCTGCACTCCAGGGTAATGAATGAATTAACTGTCTACAGTGCAGAAACATGGAGAATTATCAAATGACTTTTCCTAAAGAAAACTATCCTCTTAAACTTCTTCATCACACTTGTTTTCTACGGCAAGCACCCCCAAGGTGAAACACTGTAAGCCTATCTCAACCTTTGGGTATCAGGCTAAAGGTGTCACTGGCATAAAGGTGTTGCCCTGGTTAAGGTGCTTAGAAATACTGTTGTCTGCTGCTATTTGAGCACTTACTGCTGGTTGTAGTTCCTGAGCTGCAACAAGTATTGCTGTAGGCAGTGAAATACCACTGTAGTCAGAGCTATTAAAAACAAGGCTATCAATGTGTCCTGTGTTAACATTAACTCAGTTAACTTGGATGACCTCTTTGGCAGTTGAGCACTACTTAATTTATTCTCCTTCCTGCCTGCAAGCTGAGTAGGTGCAAACATAAAACAGAATCCTGGTATCTACCTCACTTAATTTCTGAATACCACACTGTTTCATAACTTGCTTGTACTGCTGCCCTCTGCTCCCTCTACAGGACTTCTATCTGTTGGAGATGTGCTGCATCAACATTATCTTCCCTGAGGATACACATCAGTCTGTCATGTTGGAATTTATCTAAAGCCTTCTCAATGTCAGCAAAGAAACACAGAGAGAAATCCCTTTGTACCAATGAACAGCATCTCAGGCTTAGGATTGTGTACTTTGTTCTGTCTCCTGAACATAACTGATTGCAGGCTGACTTCTATCCTTTTTTCTAAGTGTGTTGCTTTATGTTCTATCAAGAATTTAAAATATTTTAGGTATCTAGTTTATCAAATATATAGCTCGGTGTCAATCCCTGCTTACAGCATTAGCAATTGTTAGAGAAGAATGAAGATTTCTGAAGCTTTCCTTCGAAGTGTCCTGCAGGTAATTGGTTACAAAGTTTCATCTCCGTTATTTTGAGCTATGAGGGGGTACAACATTTCATCCCCAGCATCGCCCTCCTCTGTCATGCTCTTTACTTCCTAGGTTCTAAATCAGAATTATCAGCCCTTCTCTGTGACTGCCTGTCCTCAGGGTTAGGAGAAGAAAAATTTTAAAGCTCTATTCTGTATTCTGACCTGTCTTTTATCTGTAGCATACTTTATTGGTTTTGATTATCAAATAACTAAGCCCTTTTTACTCTCCAGAAACCTTCTGGTGCCCAGGTAGGGGGGTTTTGCACTTGCACTTCTGGCTTTGTTGTGCAATTTTCTTAATTTCTTCCTTCTCCCACTTTTCCTCTATAATTTCTATAATTTTCTGAATCCAAACTATACCTTTATGTTTGCTTAGCATTGTATCTTTTCATCTCCCCTCACAATGAAGTGGTTTTATATTCCAGAGTTCTGAAAAGCCTTCAGTTTTCTTCCGTGTTTTTCTACTCTCCTATTTATTGAATTTTTCCTGTGAAGTCTATTCCTCATGTTTGTTTCACTTTAATTTTGAATCCACCTACAAAAATTTGAAGTATTTTCTATTTTACATTCTTTCAAGTTTAACCTCAGCTAGAGAATCTGTCAGTGCCAGAAAGCAGAATGAAATTTTGATATTGCGATATATTTGATTTCTTGCAAGACCAGCTTTCTGTTCAGCTGGGATGATGCTGAAACAAGACACTCTAGATAATAGGACAATGTCTGTTGTTTGCCAATTGAATCAACCTGTTTTCCCTTTTACTCTTAAGTACAAAGCCGGGAATTCCCAATGACACTAACTGCTGTATTTTCTAGCATTATAATCAAATTCCTCCAGCCTTTCCTCTCTTTACCTGCTTCCCTTGCTGCCCCCCACCCAGTTCCTCGTAAGAACTATTCCTTACATCTTCTTGGAAGACTTCCAAAGGGCATGAAAAATTAAAATACCGGTCCAGATGGCAAGGTGTGTAATCATATGCAGATCACGTTCCCAAAGCACCCATGGCCAAGGGGTTTTTTTGTCTTGGTTTGGTGTTTTTCAGATTTGGAGGGTTTTTATTATTATTCCTCCTAATCCTGTGTAATACCTTAAAGTACCATATTATAACATTTCCTAGTTTTAAATGTTTCATTTCACAGAGTTCCATACGGGTATGTTTCCAAGTGTTTGCTCTCCTCCAATGTTTTTGGAAGCCATTTGATGTATTTTACAAATAATACTTATACCCCATGTGGTATTCTTCAATCTCATTAATTTTGGACCCATGTTCCGCAAATCTTACAGAAGGCAATCACTAACTTACATCAATTTCTACAGATGGATGATTAACCCCAAATTGATAATTAAAAAATAATCTAAAAAATCCCAAAGCCCATTTTCCTTCAATTTTCCTGGAAGCGTCTATTGAGTTTCAGTACAAAAGAAAGTTTTAAAAGTTTCTGCATAATTATGGAAATCCACAAGAAAAAAAAAAAGGAAATTAAAAAAGCTAAAGAAGAAGAAAATTCAGTGTTAAGGTGCTTCACCTTATCCTCTAAATAGCTGTAAAATTTTCTAGCCCTGGTAAAACAACAGCGTTTCCTTTAGCATCGTTCTCCGATACCGCTCAGCCGTTTCAACCGAAGCCTCCCAAATGATTCCGCTTGAGGCAGACACTCAAAAATCAATCCAAATGTTTTAAATCTGGCAAAGGTACAAGCACTTAAGAAGAGGATTTCATAGGAGCAGATACTTGGCAATCTGAGCTAGAGGCATCCTTTTTAGCCTGAGCCATAACCACTGCCCTGGCCAGATGCAAACAGCTGTTTCTGAGCAGTCGCTGCTCAGCTCTGCACTGCTGGCTGCACTTCAGTGCCAGGTGACACAGTTTCAACTCACTGCTGTGACTAAAGCAACACTGACCTTACTTATCACAGAAAAATCTTCTTCCCTAGCAGCAAAAATCAGTCTCTCATCAGAGCTGGTGGAAGCTCTGTGCTTGGCAATACTGAGGGTAAGGCTGGAGGGCTTTAGAAAGCCTGATGTACAACAGGAGCTGAGTGGTCCCTGGTGCAACCTTCTATTTAAATGGAGCTACAAACCCTTCATTCAGAATTTACTTGCCCTAACAAAGAGGGAAAAAATCACGATATTGACATACAGTTATCTTGTGACTACACACAAATTTAAGAAAGCCCTTCTGTGGAGGCTTCAACAAGAACATATATCTAAATGAGAAAGCTGTAAGCAGCATTGTTTATAGGAGAATAAAAGCTCTGAAATGGTTTGCTATAGCTTCCTAACAGTCATTTGCTTTTAATCATTACCATATTAAAATACGGAGCAGGAAATGTCATTACAATACATTTTTAATTGAATGTGGAAAAAATAAATGGAATTAATTTGTTATTTGCAGATTTCCTCTGTGAAAAATACAGCTTGGCGAGATTACACTGCACACATTAAAGGAATACTGAAAAATGAACTTGACATTGGAATGCAAGGTGTGGAATAAAAAATATGCAGGGAAGGAGTTTTGTCCACTAATTAAGAGTAGTGGATTGCAACAAGATTCCTGGAGACTGGCACTCCTTGCATAAATCACTTAACAAACACTTCCAAACGAGGGCATCTCGAGTTGATTTACCCTATCTGGATTAATTCTGAAGATCACTGCATACCTGCTGAAGCAGCCCTGCAGCAGAGTTCACAAGGGGAGCTGTCAGGGCTGACCTTTCAGTGCTGCTGCTCTCTTCTGCCCCAAAGCTGAGCAGAACCAGCTCTGGCAAGAGTTATGTCCTAGACTTTGGTCTCCTGTGGTTCACTCGGTGCATGCACCGATGGGATGTCAACAGGAAATCACCATGGAAAGTTCTGACACGGAAAGAGAGCAGTAGGAAAGTGATTAAAAGGGAAGCTGAATCAAAATCAGAACTCAGGAGCCTCCCAGATGGCCTTGGCCCAGCGTCTGGCACACACTGATCCCCCCATCACAGATCATCATAGCTGAGTGGGGATGACAACTTGTGACGTGTTATTTAAAATGTAGAACAGTCAGGGCAGCAGTTCTTACCTCGTGTTTTAAATTAACAAGAAAAAGAACCTCTCCGTAACTTTATAATACAAGCAATAAACAATGAACACATGAGTTTTCTCGGGTATTCTGATAGCAGCTGGAAAGCTCACCTGTGTTAAGTGACAGTAAGACTCAACTTTTTCTGCTTCATACATTTGACTTTCATGCTCTTATCTTCCTAACTGATGAACTGTCATTTTTATAAAATCAGCCATATCATTTGGATTAAGGCTAACAGGGCCTTTCTGATTTTTTAATATATTTTCCATGCTATAAACAACAACAAATAAGCCTTCCAAAAATGGCTTACATAGAGCTGATTGAGGATTTATCTTTCATGGTGAGCTAAATAAACAAAAAAAATTATCATGTTTTGTCATTCCAAAATGGCAAAGGCATTTTTGAATTTTGGAACTTGAATTGTCAGCTAAAAATAAGGATCATTTAATTATTTTTGTGCAGTATGTCACTTTGTTGATGCTTTTGGCAAATTTTTGCACTTCCAAAATGCTTAGCACTTAGTTCAGACATAAGCATCACATATGAATTCCTATAATTGCTTTTAGCTAAATTCTACATATAGATAGCTTCCTTATGGGCTTGAAATAGAACAAAAATGTAGTCCTTTTAGGGGAATGAAATGCAGAGGATGCATTTGGAATCTGATGACTCCCTAGGATGTTTCATTCAAGACGTGGTACAAAGATGGAGGAGGGTAGTTCAAGCAGTTTTGGCAATATATGGAGCAATCCATTCAGCATCTCTGTTTTAAATGTATGGGATGCAAATACAAATGCACTACAATACCCTCCATTCCAGCACTGCAGCTCTAGTCACAGATTAGTCCTTTTGGCTTGGAACAATTTACCTCTGTTTCACACTGAATGGTTTTTATGTTCCTAATCATTAAATTAGCTCAGTCATTTTAGTTGCCAATCCTCCTTTAAGGTTAACCACTATGAGAGACAGCAAATACTCAAATGTGCATCACCGTGAAGTGCTGAATAATGTCTGCAGCTGGCACAGCCCAAACTAAGAGTTTTTACGGAGTGTTTTTTAGTTCATTATGGAAATCTATCCGTATGTATAGGAACTCTGACCATCTGCACAGGAAGGTGAATTATGTAACTTCTTCAGTATGTCGATTAAAAAGGCAGCAAAGAGTTTGCATTTTAAGGGCAAAGCAATCATTAGGAGCTTTCCCTCTTGCACGTCGGACACTGCGAGAGCAAACATTGTTTAGGGAACACCAAGAGCTGACGGGGCAGGGAACCGCAGCAGGCTGCACACAACAGAACCCAGACAGGCTCTGCACAGCTGGTGGAAACATCACACAGAGTGGAACCATGGCTATGGCCCTGAGTTAAAATCACATAGAGCATGCAGATTTTGCAAAATTGAAAGATAAACAAACAGTAAGATATTTACCTTCCACATCAAGGCACCTAGGTGGGCTATCTGACCAGATAAGGTTATACATGCACTCAAGGATCTCTGCCCCTTCTAGTTTATATCCAGGAAAGCACTGATAATACACCACTGTTCCTACAGGGAAGGAGGCCTCGAACTCAGATATGTTAATGTAACTATGAGGAAGAAGCAATGGCCTCAGGCAACCTGCAAATTAAGAAGAGGGAGGTTTCTTTTATTATCAAGTGCTTATCTCAGTCATCTTCACACATCTTAGTTACAGTTTCTAAATTGAGGAGTGTGATATTTTTCATCCTCTCCACTATGAATGGCATGTCTGCATGATCTCCCTCAGATATATATGCCTCATTATCCTGTTTCAAACCCTTTTTTTGTTTAGCCCACATGCTTTGCTTAGCGTGGGATTCACTCCCAAAAAATCCAGGAATGGTTTACTGAAACTGACAGTATTTTGTTTAACAAACATTCACCGTTTCAGCAGATGGCAATTTCTTTCTGAGGTAGAATCTTTAATAAATAAAGATTGTCATTTATATAAACCATGAGCTTTATTTCTTCTCTTAAAAATGGCAGGCATGGAAAATATCTTAAATATTAAAACCTCTCCTGTGACGAAGTGCACACATCTGTAAAAGATTTGCAGGCAGAATTAATGATTTTGAAATTCCAGTTTGAGAAAGGCTAAAGGGACATGACTTCCTAGGAGCAGTACCATGATAAACACGGAATGATGTCCCAGATTAGGCTATAAAGAAGTTAAGGTACCTGTTATCACCAGAAATTGTAAATGTAGTCAGAATCAGAGACTGCGTTCTAGTTCTACTTCTGGAATTACTTCTGAGGGATTTGTATCATGGGTGGTACTGAGTGGTGATGGTTAAATGGTCACCAACCAAATTCGGGGCAAGAAAGAGCAGTGAATTTAACAGATGGCATGTCTTTACAACATGTCATTCCTCATGGCCTTAGAAATTACCCTCTGGGTAATACTCAATACTGCTGATTTTTTTAATGTGCAATAATGTGGAGAAAAGATGACTAGTAATCAGGGAACGAAAAATAATATTTCAAAGTTATGTGACTAATGGAAGCTGCATTATGGCAGCCCATAAATAGGACCCTTGCCACTACTAAGAATTTGAGAAGGATATTCATAGGACTCCTATAATTTTAAGCCTGAGGAGGAAACAAAAATCAGTCTGAGAACTTCTTGTAAGGTACTGGCATTTAAAACAAAAGGCCTCAGCAGCATTTCAAGTGGTCATTTCCTTGCAATGGTCTTTTGAGGGAGAGGAACAAAACCAAAAGATAACAACACAAAAAGCTTGAAAGCTTTTTGCAGCATGCTGTACTACCAGAGCAATGGTTTTGATAGCTGTTTTAGCAGCTGGTTATGTCCCTGCTCAAATAAAGCTTCAAGCATGCTATATACGGGCTGCTGCTCTTGCCCTCATCAAGAATGCCCCACACATAACACGCTAATTCCTGCAAACTGAGCAGCCCACCAAGCAGGACAACATAAGCAGCCCCCAGTGGGACAGAAAGAGTACAGACTGCCCAAGCAAGACCAAGCTTACACTTCTCTGAATTGTATCAGGGAAAATTTTGTCCTGCTGGCTTAGAATTTTAATGCTCATTATATTCCTTGTAATGCAGGACAAAGATTTACTTGAATTTGTATGACAGCCAAGTGCTTGTGAAAATTCCTAGGTCTCCCAACAACTCTAGCTGCTTGAAAAACTTCATTTTGACATTTTTTTGCTAAGTAACTCACATCATTTCAGATCAGTAATTAATATTATTATCTCACAGCAAAAACAGATTAGATTCTTACACGCTCCACAATCCTTCCCCACTCCTCTGGCAGAAAAAAAAAAAAAAAAGGCATCGTAGTGTCACAAGACTCCCCTGCCTGTTGTAATGAAAGGGCCATAGAAATGTAACTGACAGCCTACCTAGTACAAGTAGACAAGTGGCTTTGATCTTATTAGTGCCTGACATGGCAAAAAGAAAATTCTGGAGACAATTTTGCAGTAACTTTATAGAATATAGCAAAATATGGCAGATACTGAATTGCCTATTCTCTGCCTGTCTGGTAATTACAGCACTTGAGTCTTGTGCAATTGATTTCTTAACTTTTATTAGCACTGCTTTTATTTTGAAAAGTGGTTAATATTGAATACTGAGTAGGAGCAGTTGATTGCGTTTCACAGCATAAATACAGCCACAGAAGTAACAAGCCAAGGGGTACCTGGGGTACTTCTGCTTACCCAGTAAATACTGTCTGTCCCACAGTTTTCACCTGGACCTTTGGCAAATACAGTACCTGCAAATCAATCTTTTGGGTATTCATCTCCGGCAACTGCAAGAGTCTTACTCTGCCTTAATGAGATGTGAGCTCCACCCATTCTCAAAAAGGGGCTGTACATTTCATACTGCCACATGTGAGGCCATTGCTGATAAGATACCCCAAAACTGGCATCCACTTTTCTGTGGTTTTGCGGAAACTCCCCTTTGCCGTTAGCCCTAGTCAGGTCCAATGTGTGCATCCAAAATGCTGAGCCAGCCTGGTAACACCTGCCATAGTCTAAGGCAAGATCTCGGGGGACAGTCTGATGGGCTGTCGCTCCCGAGGAGTGTCCCAGCCGCCCGGCCTGCCTGCGCTGACTCTGCCAGTTGATGTGATGGTGCAATTAAGTGCCTACAGAGAAGTGTTAGCTCTAGGAGGCGACAGATGGGTTTGAGGAAAGTTGGGACTAACCCAGTCTGCTCCTCAGTTAAAATCTCTGGATGCTGTTAGTGGGCCAAGCTTGTCACCAAGACGTGAAGTGGTTAGAACCAGTCAGTGGTGCTCACCTGTGCGTATTAGAAATGTGAAGGAAACAGGAGCCCAGGGTTATTGAATTTCCACTCACCAAAGCTGGCTTACCCCCAGCATTTCTCACAGTTTAAACTGAGCTGGGGTCCCATGTTGCTGATACTACTGGTTCTACAGCTAAAGGCTTTTCTGGCCAAAATCATTTCTGTGCACACCCTGAATTTTCAGTCAATATGTATGGGTTTAATGGACTGTGAATCTAATCAGCAACTCTGCTGAAAACTCTGACAGAAGAACAGGTTCCAGCTTCTCTCCTCTATCCCTCTCTTCTGCACAAGGCAAAGAAAGATAAATTGCAGTTAGAAGCTTAAATCTTTTCACAAATTAATTGGAGAAAAAATGTAAGTTGCCCATCAGATCTTTAGCTAGACTTCTGGCTGATAATCCTGGGGATTTTTTTTTACTTTTTAATGCAATGTATCTCTGTCGGATTTTAGACTTGCAAACGAAAAAGCAGTATTTAAAGTAGTATTATAAACATGGGTATATTCAGAAAGCAACATCTTTCCTGTGGCGAGCAACGGGGAAGAGAAATTAAAAAAATCTTAGCAGTAGCACTATTCAAATACTGCACTGTGGAGCTTATCAGGTCACTAACATTCTTACAATTGTAGGAAAAAATATTGGCAAACTATCACAAGATGCATGAGCTATAAAACAGGACGTGCTGGAGTACTAAACCTTGACATATGGGTAGATTATCCCATGTTCCATCGTCTTGACATATGGAAACCATGTTGTCTAAGTCAGGGTAACGGATCTGGAATCCTTCATGACAGCTGATTATTAACTTATCGCCAGTCCTGTATGTCTTGTTATGAATCTCTGCATCTTCAACATGTGGAACAAGGCAATCTGTGACTTCATGAAAAAAAGAAATAGTAACTTAATTAAAAAAACATGGCTAGCTATTCAGAAATCAAGCTCTTAAACAAAACTTAGCATTTAATGCAAGTGCTCTACTTAAAATATTTGGAAAATACATGCATTTCAGTAAAAATGCCCTTTCCCTAGTTAACCACCATTTACGAAGTCTATAGCACTGCAGCAGAAGCTGAGGTGCTACAAAAATGGATTATTACCCAGCCTTTTAGATACCAACAAAATTAAGAGCCTTTAGGAAGATTGTTTTTAATTTTGGCCCTCCATTCATCACGTGTGCAAATTACACCACACAGTCTGATTACCCCAAGGTTCCATGTGAAGGCAGACTCTGACAGCACTAAGGACAGGACGAAAGAAAAGATTAAATACAGATATGGCACAAGGAACACAGAAAAACTGCAGTATTAGAAGAGAGACAGATGAAAGTCAGGTACATCTACAAGGGCTTATCCAGCTCCGTTCAACACAGTTCGTTATGAGAATGCCTTCACTTTAATCTCATTGATTATGTCTTAAACCAGACAGTTTTATGTGCCTGCATTCATATGCCTTTAGAGCACATGATTTTTAAGGTCCTGAGCAGCATCTCAAGTGCTTGTAGAAGACTCTCAAGAAAGGACTGCAAAGCTGTAGTGACACACAGGGACGGGCTCTATCACCTGTCGGTGACACATGTATCAGACAGTCACATATCTCACCCTACATACCAGTGCTAAAGACACCTAAACACAGAATAAAACTCAGAACACTGAAAGATGTGGAAAGGGTGAAGCAGGGGGAAAATCCCTATGCTAATAATGAATAATTGAGAAACAAGCCAAGAACGTATGAGGGAATACTCCAGGTGACTCAAAGTTCATCCTCATCATAAAGGCAGAGTGAGATTAAACAGATGAGAGGAAAAGACTAAATAATGGGAGAAAAATTTAGTTTCTCTGCCAGCAGTCAATCTTTGACAGAGATAGGGGTAAAAGTTTCCAAGCACCAAAACTGAAGAAATATTTTTAACAAAAGAAAGACAGAAAAAATCCTGTAAGCCTGTGTTATACTGGGTTTTTCCCCCAACACTTCTACAATGAGAGACAATTACCTTCATCTAGGAATGCAATTATTTATCAAGAAAAAAAAAGAAGTTTCAGAAGTCTCTTGAGACTTGCATAAAAGAGAAGGTTTCTGCCCTTTTCATGGGTGATTTTTGCCTAAGAGTAAAAGGCAAATCTAAATTTGTATTTAGCAATTAATTGTTAGTATGCACTAAGTGATAGTGACAGCTTGTTTGTTTAGAAGCACAAGTAGAAGTAAGATAAACGGCCATTTAGCACAGCACTTGCAAACTTCTAAGAGCAAATGTATTTCATAATGTATGTACTTAGTTAAGGTGAGGGGATCTATTACTCTGAGATTCCATCACTAAATTTTACAAACATGAAGAGGGAGAGTGTTGCTTCCCCAGTTAAAACATACTTTCCTTTGTACCTTCCCATCATAGGGAAGTTTTCTAAAATACACTGTACTTAGCTAACTTTTTGGTATTGCACCTGAGCATATTATTAGTTAGAAATTCTTCCATTTCTCTTGTTACTTTTATCTTCTTGGCAGCTGCTGCAGGTGCCTCCTGCTGCTGGTAGTGGGAAGGGCTGGCAGCCTGCCAGGCAGGCTGAGAAACTGCAGCAAGAAGTTTTCTTAGAATTTATTCATTTATAAATGCACAAGTCTGGGAGGAACCATACCCTAACAGGAGGCTGTAAAATACACTGGCAAGGGTGCAGCCATCACTTTCAAAGACCGAACAGTTTTCTCTCTCTAGTAAGTTAATCAGCAGAGGAGACAGCAGAAGATGCCCCATGAGAGATGCCTTGCACTAAGCCTTAAATGCTGTCATGAAGAAGCTATCCTGGGCACCCCATGAGGATGGGATGAGATAGATGGAGAACCTGCTTGGCAGCCATGCAGGAGGATGTCGGAGATGGATGCCAGAAGATAACGTCCATGAAGAGCTCACTCTCTTGACATAACAGCTTTCTGTAGCTATACAAATAAAGGAGGTGTGTATACATACAGCGCAGTAAAAGATGAGAATTCACTTTCAAAGTGGGGGAAATTGATTCTGTAACAATGATCTATCACAGCGACTCCATGCCCATTATTCCAAGCAGCAGCTGTAGATGGAATCACTTTAATCAGCTAGATGTTGGCAGAGAACAGCGGTAAGTTGCTCACCACACCGTCCTTCGCCTGTGACATCCTGGCTGACTTTGATAACAGGCTTATTACAAGCCCCAGCTAAACATCAGACCAATGGACCACAGTATTACAGCTCCTTTTCCTGATGCCTTGCAAGCAAATGCTTTCCCACTGGCTGAATTCATATTGTTTAGCACTTAGACAGGCATAAACTGCAGTAGCCGCCTCTCCACAAACAACTAGATTAGCTGGCACCAATTCTGCTTGGAAAAGCTGAAAGTAAGTGACTGAATTTTAAAATGTCCTGTCCTAGAAAATAAACTACTTTATTCTAAGTACTTTTCAGCAAATCCGTGGAAGCTGCTAAACCATTTAAGGGAATACACGGTCTTTAACCAGCATCGAACAGCAAAGGCTATGACTTACACTCCTTTCTGGCAGTTTTACATGATCTGCTTATATCTACTGTGTGGGTATTAAACTGGGCCAGCCAAAAGAACACATTTCTTATCTTGCAGGGGCAGAAAGAGGCAGGGTACAGCCAGCAGGCTCAACAGCCTGCCAGGCACAAGGGCTCACCTTGACCTAACTTTCATGAAGATTCAGCTTTGTACATTAGGAGCTCTTGGCTGTAGCAAACTGAGTGTGTCCCCCATCATAGGAATACTGGTATGAAGAGTAAAATTTGTTTAAAAGTATAGTTTTGGTGTTTAATTCATGTGCAAACCATGCAGCATCACTCAGAACTATTTCTTCCAGGCCATGGAGAAGGAGGACCACCCCACCTCCTCCCAAGAGCACTTGCACCACAATAACAACTCAGAAGGAAGGCATGACCTAGACACCAAGGAGACAGCTACACCATCCATGGGTACCAGCTGGCTTGGGATGGCTTGTTATCTCTTGCAGGTGAGCCCTTACCATCCAAAAATTGTCACTGTGCCATGCTGACCCAGAAGGTGCTTGTAGGATTTACCTGGGGAGTACTACTGAATGTTGTCCAAAACCACACCAGGGACCTTTCTAACATAAGAGTGTGTACAACTGAAGACCAGTGCCCTGGGCCCTGCTCTGGCACTGTTTTGTTTACTAGTCTATACATAAATTCAAATGCAGAGGTCTGGTGCTCCTATGTAACTCACTGTGGAGCAGCCTCTGAATTAGCCTTGACTACATCCAGTCACACCACTGACAGGCTGGAACAGAGAGAAACAGGGAGGATGGATGAAAGGAATATCGTGAAGAATGCGTTTAATGCAGGGAAAGCTCATCTAGATCCTCTGCTGTTAAAAGTAAACATTTAAGAGCAATATTGTCTCTTGGTTTTTTACTAGTGTTAAATCCATAGCAGAGTTATTAGGATAGTTCTGTGGATGGCAAGCACAGTATTTTAGTGCATACTAAATAACACTTTCTCTTTATTGTCTTTGCTTGTATTACAACAGTGCAGAGAGACTCTGCCTAAGATCTGTGGCCATTGCGCTGTGGCCTGGTTACAAACATTGTAGAGTGCTCAAAGCCAGGCTTAAGGATCAGCAAACACTGGGCAAGACAGACAAGAGATGGGGAAATAAAAATATTTCAGTCATTTCACAGACTCAGGGACAAAGGCAAAGAAAAATGAGGGATAAATGTCCTACAGGAAAGATGTAGTCAAACCATGTACTAGTCCACTACTTCCACTGCAGGTTTATCATCCCTGCCAGTGAGAGAATGAGGCACAGAGAACATCTCCAAGGTGTCTGCCTGCAGAAGCACAGGGAGAGAAGGGCACAGCTCTTCGCTTCGTTGCCATCTCCATGTAGACTGTAAATTTAGATTCAATCTCATAGGAAAGAGCTAGCATTTGTTCCAAGTAGGGCAACAGCCTCAGCAGCCACATTATCACAGTGGGAGAAGATTAGATTAAAGTGTGAACAACATGACATACTGCTCTTAAACAGTAAATACAAAATTCCTACCTTAGAGGTTTGGTATTTATGTGCAAAACCGTATTAGAGTTGATGAAAGGTACAGTCACAACATGCTGTAGATCAACATAAGAACATAACTCTAAGCACACAGATTTTTGACAGGGCATTTATTGGGCACCTAGTCATGCAACTTCATTCTCGTACTGACACTTAAAATCTCTTGCCTCTTAACAAGAAATGACAGACCTATAAAATCAAATTGATTGGGTGAAGAGCTCCAGGCAAGCGTATTAGTTCTAAAATCAATTACATTCTGAAAACAGGTTGCTTTGCTTCCTTTGGTAAATAGCATCCATTTGTGATTAGAGATTGTTCTAGTAAACACGTAACGACAATTAAACGCACATAACATATAGACATAAAATGATCCTTCGTTGAATCCAAACTCCCGAGAATAAATGAACTCCAAAGTACAGAGTGTTTTTACTGTTCAAGCTCAGCTGGCACTGTGTGACATTTATGTATGCAGGGCCGAGAGGCGTGCAGAGCATACCACAGCACACAGCAGCCAGCCCCCACCGTAAATGGGTAAATGCAGCATAAAGTTTATTTCACCTTGTGATAGATAATGATGAATGGTAAAACATTAACTTCTCCCTTCTTTGGCAGTTGCTAGAAATTTCAAATTTCTTTCTATATACCATTACAGAATTTCTGCAACGAAGACTTTTATGTATGTCATTAGGCAGCTGAGAATCAAACCCTGCTGTAATTCTCCCTTAACTGGTCTCCAGATGTGCCATGTTCCTACACTGTCCACCTCCCTACCATGTCCCTCTCCCATGATTCTGCTCCCAGGATGCAAAAGGATCAGTCTAAAAATCACTTAAGCTAATGCTTAGGCCTCATGGACTGCCAGTGAGCCTTTGCTTAGTATTTCTTCTGACTCAGTGGTGCTACTGTGCATTAGAAAGAAGAATTAATTCTGTAATCCAATACCTGAGGTATTATTATAATGTTAATCAGGAAAGTACTTTAGCACTTGCTTCACTAAATCCTAAATCAGGGTCCTACTCTTTGGTCCAAATAATAAGAAGCATTTTTGCATATGCCTAATTTTGAGCAGAGAACTTAACAAGACTAATCACATAATTACAGTTATGTTCAAGCTTAAGTGCTTTGCTTGATCAGAGCATTGGCTAGCAATCCTTTTTAAGCATTCTGTGCTGAAAAGTAATTATTATCTCTAAAGCTACTGTTGTCACATCATCCATCACATTCTCATCTTCCAATTTCTTTCTTTTTTGAAAACACCTGGCTCAAGTGTTGATCACACTGATATTGGCAGCAGTTTTGGTGTTGATGGCATTGTGATCAGAAATTTTCTCCACAGATTTCTACTGGGCTGGAGGGCCTGGGAAGAGGTTTGAATATACAATTGAACACATTAATGCTTATTTTAACAACTGAAGTGGATGATACAGATAATATTTCAAAGATGCACATCAAAATTCCCAGCAGCTACCTGCTGTGCTTAAGGAAACAGAATCTCCAATTATTAAAGCTTTTTCCTGGTGGTTTGAATAGCCAGTTTAGACATACGCTGCTGTCACTCTACATGAATTTTTTCTTAAATAACCATGAGATGAGAGACAAGGTCATTTATGAGAAGTGGCTGTAACAGGAGAGGGCATGATTTTCATACATACGTTGTTTTTAAAGGCACCAGGTTGTTTCTTTGAAGCCAATCCATATGGCCCTATGATGAGGTGTTACTGGCCCCCCTTTGCCTGTACTTCCAGACATCAGCTGTCACCTCATGGGACAGCTCACAACCGTGTTCCTCACAGCTCTGTAGCCTGTGGCCTCACACATGTCCAGGAGAATGCATTTTACCAAGACTTCTCCTGCCAACAGGCCGGCTATCTGAAAGCCCATGGACTACTTACCAGCTGCCACTGGCTACTCTCTCCAGTATCTCCCGCACCACTTTCACAGAGGCCACTCACTGCTTAGGGTTGCTCCCTTCTCGTGCATCTCCTGCGCGTGGCCCTCCCAGGCCCTGCTTGCTCCTCTTGTGGCACATCCCCCTGCACACCCCTGTCCTGGCACAGGATTCTCATTCCCACCCACCCACAAGCAGTTTTTATACACCCTGAGTGATGCACGATCCTATGCAGAGAGGGACTTTATGAGCCACGTAAGTCTCCAACTACTTTTGAACCATATATTTATCTGATTTTAAATGGTGAAAGGCATCCTGAAATAGAATTTATCTTGCTCCATGAAGACAATGAGGCAATGGCTAATGACTTCAGTGGCAAAGTCACAACAGTAAAATGTACACATTTTATTTCACTAACACTTTTCATGTCTGTTGATTTTAATAGCTCTGTTGACCAAAAATAAATCAATATCAAGGACAAGTTATATCTTTAATACACTTGGTGAAATAAATAATTTGTGCTGCTTGGGTGTACTTTGGCCAAAATTTACAGTTACGAAACTCAAATTAATCCTGCTTCTAAGTCCTAGAAGAAGAAAGCAATGTAACACCCTAATTATTTAAAACCAAATAATACCATAAAAATAAATGTGTTTATGCCATAATAGTTTGAATTATATCAGAGTAAACTTCTTCCCTGGCTTTAAACTTCTGCAGTCTATGTGTATTTGATTTTCCTACTTGACTCATACACACGTCATAAAATACAATTGTTTAAAATTCCTGATTAGCAGGAGCATTGGAAATTGATTGTATTTTCCTAGTAAAATACTACAGGAAGGAATACTAAGTGGGCAGCTTTAATAAATAGTTACAATTACAGCAGAGGTTGTTTTTTCTCTCTGCATCAGTTTGTAACTAGTTAAAAGGAGACAGTATCTTTTGTTTTCACATTTCTTTATGTCCCTTTCAACACATGTGTGCATGCACACACACAACCTCCCATGGTACAAATTTAGCTGACAAATGAGGACTATGGATGGAAAACTACAGTACATATCCAGGAAGACACAGTGAAATGGACTCCAGTCTTTTGTGTTTTGTCCAGAGACACACAGACATGGTACATGGACAAGTGAGAAGAACTGACACTGCTGAACTGCTTGAAGAAAACTGACTTACCTTCTTGTAGGCACACAGGTTTATCACTGGGTTTCCAGCTCAGGGAGCCATTAAAGTGTCTCACACAAAGTTTTTTGGAAGTACCATTAAGCCTGTATCCTTCTTGGCAATGGAACCGGACCACCACGCTTTCAAAGAAAACACCTGCGCTGGGTGTCTTGTATCCATGTTCAGGAGCTCCCGGATCAGCACACGCTTGCAGGTCATCAAACCCTATATCAGACAG
The DNA here is from genome assembly GCA_013400975.1 of Atrichornis clamosus. Taxonomy (NCBI): domain Eukaryota; kingdom Metazoa; phylum Chordata; class Aves; order Passeriformes; family Menuridae; genus Atrichornis; species Atrichornis clamosus. The sequence goes on from WBMZ01009034.1 coordinate 179,640, forward strand.
AGATACAATCAAACAGGGTTCATTTACTCCTTGTGCAGCCATAGCTGCGCTTTTTCTGTCTTAATCCATTACCTCATGGGGACCTTGTCTCTTCCATATTGACCACTAGCAGCCCTGCTTGGGTACCAGGTCCTCCAGATTTGGGAAAGAACCAACCTCCAGCTACAGCTGAAATGCTCAGGCGACAGAAGTACTCCTGTCTTTTCGTGAAGCTACTGGGGAAGTAAAACCAACAGCACTCCTTGGTAGCTGACCTGGATAAAAATAAAGCACTTGACCCAATCTACCAGTGGGGATTGCTCAGTAATGTATCTGTAATTACTTTTGGGGACTATGGGATTTTGGAGGTCTCATGCAGTAACTGGAAAGAATAATAATGTGTCAGAGGCAGAGAGGAAGAGGAAATAAAGGGGTATGAAACCCAACTGCCATCCAAAAATACAGTAACTGAAACAGGAGAAGAGCTGGTAAGTACAAGGAGATTTCAAGACAGGAGGGAGATCTACCACAGGGGAAAGGGACGCTGAGACGCTGGATGAATGTGACACCCCTGTCACGTCAGCTTGGTGGCCCTACCACATTTTCAAAACACTGTTATGGGAGGGCTGTATTACTGCACTGACACCAAAAGAGACTTTGTAAAGCCCTTTACTTCCACAAAATTAACTGTAAAATAACAAACCAAGCCCCAACAGTTGCCATCATTAAATGTGACTATTTATCACTTTATCAAACTCATTTCAATGCTATTTGCATAAACGGAAGCTTTTTTTACTGCAAAGCAGCAAAGGTTTAATGCAGCACTGAACAAGCGCTGCATACTGAAAGAGCAAATAGCTTTGGAGCAGGAACAGCAGGGGGGCAATTAATGCCTGCGGGAGGGATGCCTGGAAAATGTGAAAATCATTGCACTGTAGTTTTAATGTTTTGATTTTAAAAGAATAGTATCACAGAGCCTCAGCTACTTCCTGCATGATAAGAATGAGATGCCTCCACGGTACAGTCAGAGAGAAGGAAGATATTACAGTAAAGGACTTTTCAAAATAAATCTCCATTTCCCGAGGCTAAATCATTCCCTCCGCCAAGGGCTCGTTGTGACGCTGTGGCAGTCAAATGGAGAGCACTGAAGGTGATGAAGGGCTCTTGCATTTGAACACTGAATGTCTCCATTCAGTCCCCTGGCTGATGGCTGCTAGTGGAGAACACAGGAGGCCCACACCAAGCCACTGTGTTGTATGTCGAATTACCTTCTCCTGCGAGCAGAGGCAGGGCCACCGCCGGGTCACCAGGGCAGATTGCACCTTCCTGACTCCACACACATCTAATTTTATGTGTGTCCAGGTCTTGCACTGAGCTCTCCAACCAGGCTACACTTTCCAGAAGGTGACGTGACGGATAGAGCCCAGCCCGAATGCCTACGTGCCACGTGTGCTGGAGAGAGCCACGACCGACAGCCAGCCCCGGCCCCTCAGCAGTGCTCCAACACCCACGGACCTCCCTCTCCACCTTCACCAGCATCCCCTCTCTTGGCTGACACAGCACAAGAGAATCAGAGCAGCTGCTCCTATGCAGCTTCACTCCTCCGTGCAGTGCAGTTTATCCTGGGAACCAAAGGGTCAGTGCAGTGACCAAGTCAAGCGCACCCCTGAACCCCAGGCCTGCTCATCTGCCACGTGGCTCAAGTCCGCCAGAGCAAATCGCCCGAGAGCCTCTATCATTTGCTAACGGGATGAACATGGAGAAGTACAGTCATTATGATCATGGGATTACACGCTGTAGGCAATACTTATTAACAGAGAAGGGCTGTCCATTTTTACTGGAGATTAGAAAGAAGCTTCTTATGCTTCAGACAGCAAACCCACATCCTTTAATAATGTCAGCGATGATCTTAATTATTTTCCATTAAACCAAGGGATAACATGACATTTAGATCAATTTTGTTACTTCAGTAATCTCAGAATTTGCAGTCAGGCAAGGAATATTATAACCCACCTTGAAATAACGTGTCCTTTCTCACTAGCTGCATGAGGGAAAAGTACACAACTGCCTACTACTCTGCCTCTGCAACAACAGGAAAAAAAGAAAGGTGCTGAGGTCACGCACAATTTGCCTTGTAAAAAAAAATGACCCAAGCTCATTTCTCAGTTTTCATTAAGTCAAATATGCAAAGTCAGAGATTTTGTGCTTGTCAGCACAAAACCCAACAGGGAAGGCAAGAATGTTTTCTTCCCTGGTGCCGGCTAATTCTGTGACCCTACTGCCACTTTCCTGGTGACCTTTCACAAGCAAGGATTTTCATTCCTCCTAGGGACCCTTTTGGAGTGTGTTGGTCGCTCAGGTTCTTTTTCTCGAGTGCAGTTAGTGAGCAGACAAATCTATCCCCAAGAGGAATTCCCAAGTAGAAACTGGAACACGAATGGGAAAATTGAATTATGTACTCTAGTTTCTACAGAGCCAGTAGCCAGCTGTTACTCAGCTACTGCAGAAGAGATGACACATGGAATCGGGACAGGATCACTGCTTCCTTGCTTGTTCCTGAAGCAAGGAAGAAGGAAAAAGCCTCAGGGAATAGCCTCTTAGGCAGATTATACGCACAGTACAGTCATGTCCCATGGTAAGACCATGAAGGCAAAGCAAACAAAACCCAAACTCCATCTTTGCTCCATAGATACCAACAGTAGACGTGGCCCAAACCTCAATCCTACTGAAATCAGTGGAAGGCACTTGTATGTCAGGCTTCTCACAGTCCTTATTTTCTTTTTCAAAGCTATGCATTTAAGAGCAGCTACTCAAAGTTGTGCTACAGTAATTTTCTAATGGTAGGAGTAATCCTGCATTATAGACGTGACTCTATAGACATCTTCTGCTTTGATCCCTTTAGAACCTGATGAAAACAGCCAAAAAACTTTTCAGCCAGAGCCACAATATAAGTCTTTGGAATGGAAAGCCAATCTTTTGGCTGTAATAAAAAGGTGCTATCCTTCAGGAAAAAGTATATCAAACAAGATAAAAAGCAACTTAGAACTACAACAGATTCTGTTTCTTTAGAAACCCTTCAATGAGTCTTTGGGGAAAAGAAGATTGCTGGACTTTTTCTCATGGTTGCAAAGAAGGAAGGGTAAGTCATCATCACCTACTAGTAAAAACTATACAACACACTGGTCAAATAAAGCAGTACATTTTCATGTTATCTATATAGTAAAAATTTTGTATAGTCCTAATCAACACTACATCATTAGCAGCAACTTTATGGGATGTTATTGTATGGCTTTAAATCCCTGAAGTAAAGTTTCCACAATTACTGCTAGGACTGACTATTTCAGTAACCAAAAAAGCTTGATATTTGGTCCAAGTCGCAGACTTTCTGTATCACGGCACCTTTAAGGGATATTGTGTAAAATATAATGAACAATAATGCCTTCTGCTAAGGTTAATGAGCACATGAGGTCATCATCACCAGTAAAGCCTGCAGTTGATACAGAATGTATTTTGGGTTTGGTATTTACCGATTTACCGTATTTCTACTGTTGGACCAACCAGAGGTCATCAGAAAATAGCAATGCTCTAAACTTGGATAAAACACAAGCAGATTATACGGATGCCTGTTTTACCTAAATTACTTGGTATTGCCAACCAGATAAAAATAATGTCAAATTAATGAGAAGATTCAAAAATAAGCAATGCCCCTGAGGTGTAAAATGAACCATTGTAAATAATTTGATCAGACTGTTTCTAGAATTGTGTGTTGTACATTCTCAAACATATAATGATTCATCTCGGAATCTTGGGATTCATCCCCAATGAAAAGCTTTAAATGTTGAAAACCAGGGGAAAATTACATATGTGTGATGACAAGAAATCTTGATAGCCACAACAGAGCTTCAGGCATGCCTAAAAAAGGCAGGAGAAAGAATCCCTCAGTTCATCCCATAAATCTGTATTTCTCTGTATCTTTTTCTCAGTTTCATGTTTTGTTTTCCTTGTTTCTCTCTTCCCTCACCTCCATATCTTACAGCTCCCTGTAAATTCATGATGCTGGCAAGGTGATTTCTAATCTAGATTTGATGGACTTCTTTGCCTCTAGAGCTGCTATAAAACATTTCACTGACACACTGATGATGCATGTGAGCTCAGAACTGGCTGCACTCATTCTTGAACAGAGACATCACTCTCATTTCAGTTTGCTACGTACACACAGTGAATGACAAGTGACATATAATGTCTAATAATATTCAAGATATAGAGTATTTTCAGTATTTGTCTTCAGTAGGATGGAGAACGGGCTTCTCACACAGCAACACCTGCATTTGGGTTCACTAAATCTATCTTAGTCAGAAGTAGAGGGAGGCAGAGGCTTCACAGACTGTGGCACGACCAGACAGCCTGCATGCACATTTTATAAGGCGTCTGTAAACACTGCAGGAGCAGGTTATCTTAGGCCAGCTCTCATGAAAAAGCCATTCTGGGACTAAAACAGAAGGGCCACAAGTGCAAACATGCCAAGGGCTTGCTTGCCTTGTACAAAGAGAACGCCGTTTTCATCCCTTTAGGAGTTTCTGCCCCGTGTCTGTGCAAACCACGCAGGCACAGCGGTGTGTGCCTCTGGCTGTTTATGCTTCCTTGCTGTTGATGATGTTAATTGAACTATTCATGTACCCCAGTTACAAGAAAAGGAAGGATGTGCTTCGATTAGCATCTAGCCTTGGAAGTGAAATGACATTATAAACCTAGGATTTCATTAATGAAACGCCTGCTAAAATATAAACTCTCCTTAATCCCTTAAGGGTCACTAACGCTTCAGCTTCCCTAAGACTTCAGCAGCTTTGTAAAACCCTGCCCTGTTTAAGACGTGAATCACAACCTCCCTTGCTATCCTTGCAGAACATGTTCCCAACTCCCAACATGGTTGGATATGCCTCCTCACTTGGCTAAACCTTATCCAGGGTAGCCTAACAGACACTGGAAGAAATGGAGAAGTTCAAATTACTTTGTAGGAGAAACTGAACAGCAAAAAAGACCTCCGAGGGCAGCTACTTTGCTTAAGTCACCAGCTGATCTATCAAATCAAGCTCCTTTATCCTTCATATAACTTAAGACCCTCATAGCAGAAAAACAGAACATCTGTGTAATGTAGCTCACGAGCACCAAACCAACCCACCTGCAATAAAAAATGAACATGCAAGCCCTGCGTGAAGGGCAACAGGCTCCAAGAGGGGCAGCTGGTCATTCAAAAAGCTGAAAGTCTGCCTCATTTGCAGTTCCTTATTTTTCTTATCTTTCATCCTCCCTTCTCCAACAACCCTGGCCTCCCACCTGTGCTGGTTATCCTCCTCCACCACAACTCACCCTAAGCCAACTCACCACCTGCCCCTGCACCCTCCTATAAGACCTCCATGTTCCCAAATCTTGCCCACCACCATGCTCACCACCTCTCCTTCTCCTCTTCTCAAGGAGCACTTGAAAAGAGGCAGTCCCTCAGAGATGCTCCTCACAGCAACCATCTGCTCAACCTTAAAATCCCCATTCAGGTATGACAAGTCCCTGGGCACTTTCGTGCTAAAACACACTGACATCTCCCTAGGAAGCCCAAGAACTGCTGCTCCCTCCAGAATGGGCACAGGGGAAGGAATGTGAGAAGCTGCAAGCAGGACAAAGCACCCACAGAGGACAAAATGGGTCTTCCAGGAACCACACAGGAACTGCCTCTGCCTGGGAACATCACCAGGGAGAATGGGGCACAAGCTGCAGTGTCAGCAGGGCAGGTTCACGGGCCCTGCATAGATGACTGCAGATGTAATAACAGCATCTTTATTTCAGGGGTCACGCCTCCAATTAGTTACTCCAATTACCATGCCACACTCACAGCTGACAGCACGCTCCAGCTGGTGCCTGACCAGTGTCATACTGCAGGGAACAAGCTGAATTTCCTACCCACAGAGACAATCACCATTTTTAATTTGGAATGTGAACCTTGATACAGGATTCTTTTATTGCCTTGGCATTAGGCTAATGCATGAGGAAAAACCACTTAAAATTGCTGGAAAAGGAAGATGGTTCAGCATACAATCAGCAAAGCACTTCAGTAAACCCACAGTAAACTAAAAAGATGCATTTGTTTCTTCTTGAAAAGGAGTTTCTTCTAATTAACATCTTAAACAGCACAGGCCTATCCCTTTAATCATAACTTCTCACAATTAATATAGCTATGTCATCTTTGTAAATAAGCCATTTCATTTATAATGCAAGAAGCACTTGTTACTTCCAGGCTTTTGTAATCCAACAAGTCTGACTGCATAATTTATGAACCCTTATGAAACATCATATGCTGCTCTGTGATCTTCTGAACCTCCCATCACTTAAATGAAAAACAAAAGGCAGAAAGTAAATTTGCTGTTAATTCCGCTGACAGAGCTCACTTCTGTGTTTTTGTTACAGAAGGTTACCATGGCTATCCTGGGATATGATTCAGGATGAATAAAAGCCAATACATCACATAATAAATCCCACAACCTCCTCCCAATTCCTAAACTTTTAAACTGGATATTTCGTTTTCTAAAAAAGCCATTGAAAATGATAAAACTTGTACTCTAAGGCCTAAACTGAGGTGAGTTTAAATCAAGTATGAGGAAGTAATAATTAAAAACCTGAAGACAGAGTTTGGTCAGCTTTCTGCAAATAGAAGGTGAATATTTTCTTAATCTCCATTTATTCAGTTAATTCTGTTTAATGGCTAGTTCTATTCAAGATGCAAACTCTAGCAGAAATTAAAAAAATATAAAACCAGAAAGGTTTTCTTCTATTCTGTGAAAAAGAAGCATCTGAGAGTGAATGACTACTTCAATTTCCAATAACATTTCATGTTTCTAAGTGAAATTAAAATACAAAATGTGCTTAAATAAGGTTATCAGTATGCATATTTATTATACTTAAGGTAATTTAAATTACTTTAAAATGGTTCTTCTTAGATATGGTAGTTCCACACTTCTTATCTGAACCCTGAATATCTATGAATTCTAATTTCTATCTATTTTATTTATTCTAATTTCTTTTTATTTATTCTAATTTCTCTCTTTTATTAATTTTAAATATGGTTTGACGTAGATGACTAATTTTTGAAACAATTCTATCTTAAAAAGTAATCAAGCAACACCTTTTACCATAATAAAATAATAAAAACAAGAATACCGTAAATGCACACTGAGCTCTATATACGCTTCAATAAATGGACACATGCCTAACACATCCTCCTATTCATTTTGCTGATAAGGCACTGTAATAAAGATGATATTCACCAATGTGTGCTTGTTGACTGGTGACCCATAAGCATCATCATAAGGAATTAAATATGTACAAATCCAAAATATAAAATATTAATATATCACTTATGCCAAGATTTTCTTTTTACTGATTTAAATGACTAAGTGAGCTCATTACTTGTCTTTAAACCAACCAACCCCATTTATGTTTTCATCCTCAGATGTAACATTTTATGTATTAGGTGTCTAAGGATTTCATTAGAGTTGCAATACTGTCAATGTGGGAATCCAGCCTTAGGTCACTAAACCAGATTAATAACAACATGGAAAGCTACTAATAAAAATGTGATAAATAGAATAGAACAGTATTTCCATAATTTCAAGAGTGTTATGGGCCTGCTGTGTTTTTCAAAAGCAGTATCTAAGTATTGTTGTTGATCTGTCCCATATTTTTAGCACTCTGGAAAAAATTAATTACCATGAGTTAGTTTAAACAATCTTGGTCTAGACAGGCAGCCCTTAGGAAATATAGCCAAAAAACCCCATAAAAATGAATCATGAGCTAGTTACTATAGTAATACTTCTTCTAGGCCAATAGCATATAATATTATTCATCACAGCAAATCCAAAGTGATGAAATGTCACACTCTTCAGCAGAGATCCTTGTTTCTATAAGATGCAGGAATCAAATACTCAGGGGCGTGAGCTGGGGGGTTGATATTTACACTCTCATCAACTACAGACTTCCCTAGATAATACTACATTTTTATTGTATACCACAGTATGGTAATCCAACAATTTTTTGCTTTTCAGCTGTGCTATATAAATTGATTTGATACTTTTCCAAGACCAGGCAGACCTGAATATAGTGATAACCAGGATTAATGTGTGAATATTGTAATATTAAACTTTTAAATGAAGTGCACACTAGAGAAGACTGAGAGACAAGGGATTTAAAAAGCTGGTACATACCTAAAGCAGGAGAGTAGACAGACACAGTTTCCAGCTTTTGCACTGATTCCTTATCACAAATCCTCTGATGCTTCTGGGTACTCTGTCAGCTCTTGTGCCCTATGGTAATTTTTCCCTTTATGCACCTACCCATGAAACCGTGACCTTCCCTCTCAAATGGGGACCTCATCGCAGCCACTCAGTTTTTATTCACCTTTTCCTCCGTGTACGTTTTGCTTGCTGGTACTTATTTGGTTAGCCTTGCCAAGTTGGGACTCTATTTACCTACAGATCTAGAAGACGTAAAGGAAGGCAAGGTGGCTTTGATGGTTCACTGGGTATTTCCCACATGAGGACTGGCACTGCACCTTTCACTTTTGCTTCAGATCACACTGCAAAGCATTTCCATTCAAGCAAAGCTTTTAGAAAGCAAGCAGATAATATCTACTGGAAAAAAAATAATACCCTTATTGATTTAGGACCTAATCTGGACCCAAGGAGAACTGATTTCCTTCTATATTGAAAAGTGCCTGTATGTTTCTGTGCTCTGCTAGTACTGTTTGCATCAAGTACAGTCTGTTGATTCCCTTCATGAGAATGCAGAAAAATGAAACATAATCATCTTGCTATTTTCCAAGTATGTGATAAATCCAAAAATTGTATAGAAAGGCAGCAGGAATCCAGTTGGGCACCAATAATGAAGTATTGTCACAATATCAAAACACTTTTAACTTTAATTACTCATTTAAAGTGCTCTGACCTGTGAGCTATTTTGTCCATACTGAAAAGACTGGAAAAATCAGTGGGAGGCTAAGATGATGCAGAGGCATAATTTTTTCCCTTTCTTTCTGATTTATAATTGTGTTCAACTAAATCCTTGTGTGTCCATTTTCCTCGTACAGTCCTTCCAAGGAACTCCCAATGGACAGAAAGTGATGGGAGGCTCACAGCATCAGAACAAGCAACTCAGAGCGAAGTCACAGAAGAGCCAGTGAGCAAGATGGAAACATTTATAATTAAAACACTGTGCAACTACACAGCCATCGTGTTTAACTCCCTAAGAAAAAAAAAATCCAGGAAAATGTCAATGAGAAATTCCACTGGCACACTCAATTTTTGTGGCATCACCAAAAAATGATCGGTGTGTAAAGCCCCCTCTGGCCCAGCTTCCCCTTTCAATGCAATCTGTTTCTCCTCTAGCCAGTTTCCTATCAACTCTCCAGTTCTTCTAAGAACCCAAATCCTCACAAATACTTTCCTTGGTGGCAGTTTATAAAAGTCAATGTGGATGATATCTTCTGCATTTCCCATCCCTGGGAAACCAGCTGTTGTCTCACAAGATTAACAGATTAGTCTGACACAACCTTTCTTCTAACACAGCTATGTTTTATTTTATCCAATATTTTTAACCTCACTACCTTAAAGCAACTCTAAAATCTCAAATTATTGAAGTGAGAGAACCAAGTCCCTGATTGCCAGATCCTGGGGCTTTCTTTTTTTTTTTTCCCCTTTAATCTGTGGGTATTACAGATAGTGTCTTAGGGAAATACTGGAAGTTGTTCCATTTCAGTTAAATGGCAGTGAACTTATGCAGAAGAGGAGGAAGCTGAGGACAAAAAAGAAACCAAAGGAACTGGAGCAGGAACAGCAGGAGAGACTTGGCAAAGGTACAGAGATGGGATGTAGTGACATACAAAAATATGTTAGGCTGGAAGCTGACTCACAGCTGTTTGGACGGTGATACCACTAGCAGATAAGAGAGGAGGAGATGGGAACACAAGATGAAGCCCAATAGGGTTCCTAGGAGGCTAAAATGTGGAACTGGAGCGGGAAAAGAGGGAAGAGAGTGAAAAACCCTCAGTCACAGGCAACAGAGTGAAGAGGATGGGCAGTGCCTGCAACAGGAACAGGGCATCAATGCCAGGAAGATGCCTAGCAGGACAACTCTGGAGATTGGTAAGACCCTGTGAGAGCCTTCTCAAGGATTAATGGCCTACCGTTTTGGATCAGATTTTTTTTTTCTGGTGGCACCTCTGAAGACTACAGACTCTGTAACGCACTCAGCGCTGACAACACTGAAGTCAAGACTGTCAGATTAAGTCTAATACACTTCATATAACATATACACATCACGATTAGTCAGTTGAAAGATTGAGAGTTATGGTATTCTTGTGCACAGATAATAGGTATTGCTGAGCTACCTGATGCTCAAAATATTTTCATAAAAGCCAATCTGAAAATCACATATACTCGTTAAATTTAAAGATTACGGGCTTTTGTTCTTCAGAAAGCATTCACATCCCTGCCTTTCATGAAAATAGCTTTTCATCATTTTGAAGGAATAGAGGAAGAATAAGCTGTTATTAAATTTTTATGGTACTGTAAGTTGATTAACTGGGAACTGGAAAAGGTCTAGAGCTAGTAAAGTGATAGTTTGTTCTTATTCAAGGGACAGGAGTTTTAACCATATACACAAGCAATTTATTTAAAACTTATTTTTCTTAATAGATATTCATTTGAGGATTTCTGCAGCTTCACTTTCCCCAGAGTGTTAGATGGTTCTTTTCAGAGCAACAGCTGCAGCAAACCTAGTTAAAATAAAAAGCAGGCAGCACATAGATCCATACATATGCTTTGCAAGAAACAGGCAGCATATCCAGATTTATATGTGTGCCAGTCCCCCAGGATGTCGTAATTGTGTTTGTTCTTTTAATAACTTTAGGCTCCAGTGATCAGAATAAAAATTCCATGCTGAAGCTAATGCTTCATCCTTAGTTCACCTCACTACCCTGAATTATATAGTAAGCAGACTTAAATAAATGCAGGAGTCTGGCTCCCTCCTTACACCAGACTCCAGCCACGCACATAATAGGTTGCCTGATTTAATTCAGGGTCTCTCTCTTCAAATCTTACTTTGTTTTTACAAAACATTTGGCTCAGCCATTTCTTTCTGCGCACAGCTTTTCGGGCCCGCCTTCCAGCGTTCAGTGAATCGCAGTCTCCCTGATACAAGCAGCACATCAAGCTTCCTGACTTGCAAGAGCAGTTGGGTTATTTAGACAATCTTGTTCTTCCTAATTATTATATCTACACTTTCCACTTGCAACCTGTTTCTACAAACATATCCCAAATAACTTAGTTGAGCAGCTTATTAAGTAAGCATGCCTTTCAGCAGCTATTGTGACTAGAGCATGCCAGTCCTAATCTTATGATTACATACACAAAATGACTAAAAGTGAGCTGAACATGTCTAAAAATACTCCCACTTTCAATCTCTGACCACCTCAGAAAGGGTTTTTTTTCATAATCTGACACCACCTTGGACCCTGTTTGAGACCAGATATCAACTGCTTAAGGAAGGTCAGAAATTACAGAATCATAAAATGGTTTAGGTTGGAAGGAATTTAAAGATAATCTAGTTCCAGCCCCCATACCATGGGTAGGGACACCTTTCATTAGCATAGGTTGCTCAAAACCCCACCCAACCTGGCATTGAGCACTTCCAGGCATGGGGCATTCACAACTCCTCTGGGCAACCTGTGCCTCACCACCTAATTCTTGCAAAATTCTTGTAGGCCTTGCTGGATTAGGCAAGACTACTTGTCTTTGTTTGTTACACACAAAAAACAGTTTCAAGATAAAACTCTGAGCTTGGTTGTTGATAATGCAGGTGGAACAAGAATACTGAATGGACCCTGCAGCAGTTCCCTGACCACCACACTACGTCACCTCTTTTGTCTTCATCATTACCCATCTTACTGTCCTGCTAGGAACAATCATGTCCCTTTGTTTCCATATCTTCTATATCCTCATCCAGCTTTCTTCTGTGGATCTGTTGGGTGCCACATTCCAAACGTGTCTCTTTAAATCTTTTCCTTTCTTCCTTCCCATTCTTACCGATGGGAGTCAGCATGATTTGACATCTAGTGTCTTGTGCCTTTCTAGAACTCCCTTGAATCCCATGTCTCTGTTATTCCCAGTAAAGTTTCTGCTCTCATGTTGATCTCTGCCAGGACTCTGAGGGCACTGACTGGCCACACCCCGACTCACACCCACTGCCCATGGCCAGGAGCTCCAGGTAGCTCAACCTAGGCTCCCAGACTTTGACTGGGTTATGCTGGAGGTGTGCCTGCCTCTAGTCTCATCTTCTGGGATGGACCCATGTTGGACCCATCAGCACCTCCTGCTGCTCTGACTGGGTTCATTCTCTGGCTGTTTCTCGGGCTGTTGATGGACCCCACCACCCACCTCCAGCTCAGCTGAGACCCTGTGGGACCGTGCCCTGGTCAGTGAGAGCACAGCCCCAGTTCCCTTCACTGCTTTCCTTTCTTGTCTTTATGAAGTTCCAAGCCCCTCAGCCTGTTCTTCCTCAACATTTTTCTCCATTTTTTCTGCGTCCTAATTTTCTTCCACATTCTCCCCAGGATATAGTTTTGGCTGCTTTGTTTTCTCTCAAGCTTGAATTTATCTTTTTATGACACCTTCACCTCCCCCCATTTTTCCCCATTCATGCCCAGTTGTCTTATAAACCCCATCTCAAACTCCCACTTAATTAATCTATCTTTTGCCACACCAAGCTGCTTTCCACTTTGAGGATTGCTCTCCATGAGGTCTCTGAGTTTAGGTTATAAAATCCAAAGACAAGAAAGCATCTTGCCACACTTGGTCTCTGACATAGTCTGCCCTAACCTTGGACTGAAAATGTTAATCTTTTAACTATTTTTTCCTAGAAAAAAGCCGTCTTTCTTCACATGTGATTAATTTTCTGTGAACATGTCGCCGTACCTAAAAACAGAGAGACTGCCATTGATCTGACCTAACTTATTGTTAAGAAATACTTGTTCCTGGGATGAAAAGAAGTATCTCTGCTGCTGATTTCTGACTCAAACCATTTCACAGCCCACATGCTGATCACCAAAGACTTATTAATCACCACACATCAGGCAGGAGTGACCTCCACAGGTAGTTACGAGTTCCCACACTAAGATACTGCTACGTGGTGTGAAGCACATGGTTTGACCTCAAGATCTTCCCCACTCACAAAGCAGGCCTGTCCTCCAAGCACTTAAACCTACTGCTCTATAAAATGCAGCATCTTGTGCCTTGATCAGCAACATGGTGAAACCAGGCATGGATATGGGAATGATTATTCTATATTGGTTTTTTTTTCCACTACCTCTATGAAAAAATTATGTAGATATATGTTCTTGTGCATCTTAAAACTCTGCATATTTCCTAGGTCATAGATACAATTACGTACACAGTACATAAGCAAACACATACAAAAGCCTAATGAGAAATTGAGTGAAGATTGAGGTAAAATAACTGTATCCCATGGAAAAACTGAGGAAACTGCTACTTCTCAAAGTCTCTGTATGCAATTCTGGCTGAAGCTTCTCAGCTTTCTCTCAGGAGGAGAGGGATGCTCTCTCAGCTTTGTCAGCTGTTCTACAAGGTATGGAGAAAATACAAGAACAGAGACTCCAAACTGGGATGAATTCAGCATTTTTTTTTTACATTTCATTTAATCAGTAACCAGTAATCAGGTAAACTTAATCTGATGCCAAAACCCCACATTGTTACACTTACTTTTGAAATCCAGCATACCCAAATGAGGGAGGAAATTGTTTTAGTGTGATTTATAACAGCAGTGAAGAGTTATATTCTTTTTGGTAATGACATTGTGTGATACATTTTCTCTTTTGGGAGCAGGCTTCTGAAGTGTTTTAATCTGTCTCATCTACCGTTACAGACTCCAGTGAAACTGTGAAATCCTCACGAGAATCACGACTGTATATAAATCCAGTAATAACCTACGAGCTTCTCTGCACTTCAGTTGGGTTTTATTTGTTATTGTAGATACTAGGCTTCTTCAAACTTCCATGGAAAATCTGCCAGTTATGTAACCCGTTGGGCCATTTAAAGGGTTTTTGCTGTAACTTATGGCCGCTACGTTTGTGGGCAGCTCTCAGAACCAGAGTGGAAGGGGAGAAGCAGAACGTGACGAGGGGGAAGCGCAGCTCCCAGCGTGAAGCCTCAAGCGCACTTGCTCGTGACGTACAGAAAATGAATGAACGGTGTACGAATGGGAACCACACTGCTTAAACCCAGTCCTTGCTCTGGCAACTGGGGGAGATGTCAGCCCCACCTCCTGGGCTGGCAGAGGCTGCCTGGAGCCTTGTTTGAGCTGGTGTCTGTCCCATCCCCCTTACACAGGTAGCGTGTGGCAGCTGAGCTGCGGCAACACACTGTGCACGCTCTTCGCCCATGAGATGAAGTGCGTTAGCTTCAATTTCCTGCATCCACACTATTTGCCAGATGGATTCCTAACAAACAGCTGAACCGAACTGCTGAATTATTTTACATATGCTTGGAGAGCCCGGGAGAAAAAGAAACACAAAATAAGTAACTAATGGGAACTGAGTGATGTATTTTTGAATGCAACAGACCCCATCATTATTTCAAAAAACCCCTGTGCGTTACAATTCTATTAAAATAAAGACAAAAGTCAAAGTAGTTTCCCACACAAAGTGAGATACCGGGTTTAATTTTTACTCAGTAGAAATCCTGAATCCTGTTCCTATCTGAGCATACTGTTCATTAGCAATGGTGTAGAAATGTGTTAAATTAAAGCTCACATTGTGCTGCAAATCCTTGAGCTATGCCTGCAAGATATACCCTTTCCCCTCTTCACTATGAATCTACATTGCTGCTTCTGTACAACAGCTGTGCTAATATTATTATTATTATTGTTACTATTATCATCATCATCATTATTTTTTCTTTTGATTTGGGCTTTAAATCTTAGGCAGTGCCCTGGTTTTTCCAGCCTTTTCTTAAGAAAACTCAAATCCAAATGAAATTAACGCAGCCACGAGAGGGAGCCTCTGATGTCTTTCTAGAGAAGAGAAAGCTATTGACAGTGACAGAGAAATTAATGAAAATAATTACAGTTGAGAAATTGAATTCCAAGAAGCAGTGACTTTGCCTTAAGACCAAATTCTATTTCACTATAAGGTTTTGTGAAAAGATGTAATTTATGGCATAACTGCCTCCTTTCAATATGGAAAGTATTCAGAGGAAGGACAAAAATCTGGTTGGGATGAGAACAACTTTGATTAACAGTTGCTTAATCTAAAAGTGCAGGAACTCATCAGCCTCAGTGAGTTGCAGAAGCAATTCAGGCTACTCGAGAGAGCCAGCCTTTTGCAACCAGATATTAATATATAAATACAGAAGGGTAGTAGAATAGTATCAAATTGTCACTATCTTGATATAAACTTTTTAAGGGATTTAAAGGATTTTTCAAAAGAAAACCTGCAGCTTCTTTTCTCTGTGTGAAGTCTGTGTGAACACAGGTTTTATATATGCCATGGCTGCCTTGGCAGGAAGAGGAATGAAACCAGAGTCCTCCAGAACAGACAGCAGAGCTTTCTCAGACCTCTCAACATCTTGCATAACCCTATCATGTTCCCTAGACAGCTGACCTTCAAAATGTCATAAAAATAGGAAATATTAAAAGTACACTTCTACAGAGTAGCATCTGTGCTTTTTATCCTATTCCTGCCATGGCTCTTCAGAAGAAATTTGCCTTAAAGCATACATTGCTTAGAGGATAAAAAAAGGATATAGTATGTTTGTAACTAGTATCTCCAACAGTACATTTAGTGAAATATTCATCACTTGTTCTAGTCCCTGAACTACTTCTGAATTGCTTATGTCATTTTTTAGAAGATACTCACCACATAAAGACTTTTAATGTTCTTATTTTTTAACTATCATTCTTCTAACCAAGAAATTTTGCCAGAGGGGCTTTACTTCACAATCACAAAAACTTACATTTTAGTTTACTTAGAGTGGAACTGTGATGCTACCCTTTCTCTTCCCACTAAAATATTGCCAGGGAAATACCAGACTGATTGCTAGATGATGTATGGTACTTACCTTACTCTCTCAAGATGCTTTTCTTGCTAAGGGACTCAGCTCTGGATTTTTCTTTTCCATAACTGAAACAAAGATGCTACTGGAACCCACCTTAGTGACACTGATCAGTTGAAGCTATCTTTCTTTCACATATCTGAAATAACTCTGCACAGACAATCCAAGTAGTAACATACCTAATACAATTAGGTATTTTAAAAATCTTATTCTGACATCTCCTAAAATCTGAAGCTATGAAGCCAGAGATAAAACAAGAATGGAAAATTTCAGTTAAATGTTTCACTACAGGGCACTGAAAACAAGGATTCCTACTGAAGCAGCTCCAGCTACAAGCATCGCTGCCAACTGCACCTTCCCCAACACAGCACAACCCCCCTCGACTACACATCTGCTCATCACACCTAATATAATCACAGTTATATAACCAGCCCCAGCACAAGGCACTTGATATAAATGTTGATGTCATGGTGATTTTTAAAAACAACATTTCTATTAACATTCTGTCTTCAGCCTTCCCAGCTGGCTGACTGCAGACCATTTCCCAAGATGTTCCTGTTCTTCCCTGCAGAGCTTTCTCATGTATCTTAATAATAATTCATAACATTTCTATTGCACCTCTTACTTTGACTCCCACTGACATATTCAGCTGTGACTTTCAGAGCAGCAGTAAGACTGCTGTAGCTCTGACTGCCTCCAGGATACACCAAGGCAACATTTGTAGAAAAAAAAATGTTTTACTAGACCAATTGAGATAATTACAAAAACCAGACCATCTCGCAGTCACACAAGGCCTTCTTCATAAAGTCTGCTGTATTGTTCCTACTACAGTTATGAACTAGAAAATGCCTGCTTAATGATGTGCTGCCAGAAGATTGAATTGATTGGGAATATACCCTAACCAGGTTACAGGAGTATAAAGTTTGCAAAGATTTTGTATTTAGAACCGGGGCAAAATCTAATCAAACAAGAAACAAATTTTCAAAAGCACTCTTCCTCTCCCTCTCATCATTAATCTCTTCACTGACCTCTTTCACTTTTTCATATACATGTGGATCAGGGAGCAACTATTTACATTTTACGCTGAAAATTAAAGAGACCAAGAAATGCATGCCAGAACAAAGAAAAGAATGTAAATCAATCTAATGCTAAAGCAATCAAGGAGAAAATGAGGTAAAATCACTTTGCAGATTTGTTCCTATCATTTTTCCTCCCCAGTTTCAGGAACGAGTACAACAAGCAATCACATGCCACCATAAATTAGCCCACCTCTAACAGCACACACACAAGGCCAAAATACAGAGAGAAAACATCACTGAATATAGTCTAAAAAGCAGAAAAATTATTTTCATTCTGGCATGGATGTAAAGTTCTATGAAGTAAAATAACAGTACACGTGGTAGAGGGTGATTGCAAATTGCTCCTATTGACTCAGCAGCACTCTCTGGTCCTAAGAAGTTATATTCTATAACCAAGCACAGTTCAACTTCCACAATCTCATCCAAAACTGGCACCTCTGATGAGACTGTGAAAGGTCATGAGGGGACCATGTGTGATGCAGACATCTGAGCAACAGGAAAATCCATTTTACATGTGTGAGATCATTTAATTATCTGTTCAGATGGCAGGAATCTTTTGCCTCTGTTGAACTAAGGTCACTGAACCAGGAGCTTAAAATACAGTATTCTTTATCCCTCTGTCCAGATTCAAGGTTTCAAGGCATCATGGCTTTTACGTAACCAACTGTGAGATGCTGCCAACAGAGCAGTCATTTTATTGCTATACAACAAAAATATATCCACACATTCAGAATCACATATGGGAAGAAATGTCTCAAAATGCACGTGTCAGTAAAATCAGTCACTTTGCAACTTCTTAAAAACTTCAGTCCGTTTATGTGTGGTGTGTGCTTGCCGTATTTGTGCAATAGAGAATTACATCCAGGACTGATTTTCGGGCAACAGCTAATTGTAATGGCCAGCATATTCCAACAAAAGCCAGTTCATTTGACCTTCTGCATCTTGTTTTACCCAAGCCGGGAACACTCCTGCTATGCCATCTGTTCCTATCACGGAAGCAGCAACACAAGGACACCGAAGAATACGAGCTGTGCCTTAGCAGTCTGGTCCTCCTTGAGCCAAGGCAGCATACGGTCATGTTGCGTGTTCATCAAGACACCAAGGAAACAAACTTCCTAATTTCAGCAGAGGATGGTAGCAAGGCTATGTTAAAAACAACTATGTCAGCCGTAACAGCAATAACAGTGATGGTAACAGCAACAGCAAACCACAACAGCACTGCCATGCCTACGTCTTTAGAGGTTGGGGTTTTTTCAGTCATTCCCTTCACTTACATCGCACTATAGGATTTTAATTCTGTGTTGAAAGGGTTGCTAAATGGTTTCACCCTGACCAAGTGCTACATTAATTCTCATTCAATCACAGAATCACAGAATTAAGGAGGTTGGAAAAGACCTTTGAGATCATCAAATCCAACCTATGACCCAACATCACCTTATCAACTAAACCATGACACTAAGTACCACATCCAGTCTTTTCTTAAACACCTCCAGGGACGGTGACTCCACCCTCTCCCTGGGCAGCACATTCCAGTGCCCAATCACTCTTCCAGTGAAGAATTTTTTTCTAATGTCTAGCCTAAACTTTCCCTGGTGCAGCTTAGGACGGTGTCTTCTTATCCTGTCACTGGTTGCCTGGGAGAAGGTAACTGGACTAAAGCTAGAAGAGATACAAAAGGGGAGGAAGGGCAGATAACATGTGGCCAAAACTAAGTATTTCTTAAACCATATTTTCAGGGTGGAATCATTCAGGCTCTTGGACATGAGCAAAAACATCCACGTGTGTGTATACAAACCTTGTTGGATATAATTAGAATCTAAAACAGCACATCTCAGATCTTCATCAGCTTCTTTATGTTATGAATACACCACAGTCTTGCACCCAACCTGCCCTAAGTTCATGTACTTTGGACATGACTTGCACATACATTCAGTCATTCTGTAACTGTGTAATGTCTGGATAATGGGAGCGTGTCTCACACCCTTCCCATGTCCCTGACAGGACTGATGGACAAATCTGATAGGGGTGCTTCCTCTGAGGTGTGTTGATATGTGGTATATCACCTTCTGATCATCTAGTACAAGGCCTCAGCTCAAACAGGGACAGCCTGAGCAGGACCAGGACTGTGCCCACTCAGATTTTGAACACCTCCACAGATGGAAACTCCACCACCTCTCTGGACAACCAGTGCTTGGTCACCCTCACAGTGGAAAACCGATTCCTGATGTTCAGAGGAAACCTCCTGTGTTTCAGTTTGTACCTGTTACCTCCTGTGCTGCCACTGGGTACCACTGAAAGCCTGGCTCTGTCTTCTTTGTCCTCTCCAGTCAGGTTATTTTTACACACCAACAAGACCTTCCCTGAGCCTTCCCTCCTCCAGGCTGAGCAGTCTCAGCTATCGCAGCCTCTCCTCAACACAAAACAAGACCCAGTGTCTCCCCCTTCCCAGTGCAGCCCCGGATGCTGTTGGCTGCCTTTGCTGCTGGCTCATGGTCACCTTGTTGTCCACCAGGACCCCAAGCTCTCTCTCTCCCAAGATGCTTTCCCTCTTGTTGGCCCCAGACTGACTAACAGGATTTGTAAGTATCTGAAAATGAACTCCCCTTTAAAATGTGTGCCTGCGTAACACCAGACTCAGATAGAGATATGCACAAATAGAAAAAAAAAAAGATACTTTAGACTAGACCAGGCAGTGGAATTTGTTACAGCTGACTGTGAAGTGTTGATGAGTCAAACATGAGACTTAAAGTGGAGTGCTCAGCTTGCAGCAACCCTGACTTAAAACATTCCTCTCAGACATTCACACAGGGCCAGAACAGACAGCTAGTCTTCTGCTTTGAAAATATCTCCCTGGTGTAGTTTGATAAGATTCAATTCTCTCCTGTACAACGACAGAAGATAAATACCAGCGAACACCAGTTTTATGCCTCCCATGAAGCACAACCCATCTCCTACTTTACACATCCATCATTTCAAACATACAGATGACACTTTCACTGGGATATCTGGATTCCCAGGTCTGGCCAAAGGAAAGTGAATCCTTGAAAAGGAAAACAGTCTAAAGAATTTGCTACATTGTGAAGATTGCTTTCAATCAAAGGCAAGTGGTCAGTAGCTGTTGCAGTCTGAAGGGTCTTCTGGATTCTTTACTCAATATCCACGTGGCTTCTGCAACTATAAAGACTGCTTCCACTGTCAAAGGCTTTTGCCATGACTTGAAGTCATGGCCAAAGCACACTACATCTTTCTTCTCTTCTGGATCAACTACCCTATCACACCATGCATGGAGGCAGACGAGGGAGATAAAGGGTTTGTAACTGATGAAAGAAGAGCACATTCCCAATGACCCAGTATGCCAGGAGCCAAAGCCAAACTGATCTTCCAAATCAAGTAGTGAGAAGGTTCCACCCAGTCCTGCAACTGCCCCTTCATGGCCACAGCAGCTGCAGGCCCTCAGCGTCCCTAGGACCAAGATGCCAAAGGCAAGACCTGGGATACAACAGGTGACAAAGGGTGTCAGAACTCCACCTCTTCTGAGAACTCACACACGGAATGGGATTGTGATCTCAAAACTTACTATTTCAGAATGAAACAAAAGGCTCATGTCACAATCTAGCTTTCACAATAGCTCACAATTCTATAGGAATTCTATAGGAATTTCTTCAATGAGAATAAATGGAAAGATCAGGAAAAAATTTGGCTATGTTGAACTCTTTTTTAATGCCCTGCAGAGGAAAGGGGGAATACGTATGGTCAGTGATGGCTTTTCTGACCTTTTTTTTCACAGAAAGCTCTAGTATTAGAGATCTTTACAGATTAGACAGATTAAACAGGTTAAAAATGTAAAAGTTAAAGTGCGTGGTTCACATTATTTCTGAAGTTCTCTCTCAATGCAAAATTCTACTGAATATCAGTCAGATTAATTCTTTTGTTGGAAAATTAATGCAGAATTGATTACCAATGGCCTCTGCATCTCAAAGGACTGTACCTGGCACAAGGACAGACTGTAAGCTATGAGTAATCATCCTCCTTCCAGGAGGTTGAGAAGACAGTGATTTAGAAGGTGTTAGTCTTCAAAAGGCATTGAAAACAAAGACTATCTCAAGTCTTCAGTTTTGAGGATGATTCTACAGAAATATGTGATTTATTTAACATATTTCACAGTTTAAAGCTTTATAACTGCAGACCCATTATACAACACAGAACTTTCCAGAGCCAGAAATGGAACAATCACAAACCATGTGTGCATGATTGCTTATAAAACCAAAATGTTGTATAAAATACATACAGGGCATTAAGGAAACTGAGGTGGGAGACCAGCTCCACTAATTTCTTCAGCCTACACACAGACATATGCCCAAAGGATGAAACTATCATCTGCTAGATATTATATCTATTCTGTACCATTTTAATTTCTAAACAGTTTGATCTTTTGCCTAAGAAGTCTTCCCACTTGGCACTGCTAACATGGCCCTGAAAAATTCATATATTCATTTCAAAATTGAATAGAAATGCAATTAGCTAACCATTAATTCAGCTATTTATTCCTCCAGATTTCAAATATAAAGCCCCAGCTTTGCACCCCTGAAACAAACTCAGGCTGCAGACAGGATATGGGTGGGGTTCTCAGCACCATGTCCCAGTGGATGAAGGCGCACAGGGCAATCTCAGCTGCTCCTGCGTGACAAGCCCAACATGCAGTGGAACAGCAAGGGATCAGCCCATTTGAGGCAGACCACGGACAGGCACTGCCTTCATTTCACACAGCAGCTTTTTGATGTGGTCATGCAGACATGAGAACAAGACAAATCCAACACTATGGCAAGTGATTCGAAGGGTGGCTGTAGGCACAACCAGTCCCTGAAGAATTCACATGGTGAGGTCAGAGCAGGAACAGCATCTGTGAGCAAAAGTGGCGACCACTTCAGAATGGGGCGAGCCCTTTCCTGCACGTGCAGAAGGCATATTCACATAGGCTTTGAATAAAGGAGAGGTGTTCATCCTGAATAATCAGCCTTAGAAACTGTCACCTGCTCCAGTGGAGTGGATAGAAGATCCATGCTTAAATAAATATAACCTGTTTGATTTTAAAAATCACTGCCTCCGGCAAACACTTGAGTATATATTTACATGAAGAACAGAAGAATGAGTAGGTAGAATACAACATTCCACTCCATTCCAGAAGTACATTGCATAAAAATCCCACAAATCCAAGCCTGGAGCAATGTCAAGATTATTTCACTGCCTACTAAAAACCTGCAATTTTGCTGTTAAGCTTGACGTCTGGAGCAAGATTCCTTAATGGTCTAACAAGAGGTGGAACCACTCACAGAACCCAGCCTTTTTTGTAGCAAGGGATACATGACCTCACCCAGAGGCAGCGGCAGAGGTTCTCAATTCAGAGTCAGAAGCTGGACTCAAAAGCAGGGAGACAACACTATGAGCCACTGCTGATAAAAGAGCAAGACAATGCAGGCACTGCCCTTGTTTAGCAGGCACCAGGTCTGTGAGCAGTTTTGCAGACAGAGTAAAGCAGAACTGAAAAAGCATGGCTGAAGAGGAGTCCTCTCATGGACTTGGCTAAGGGGATCAGACTGTGCAGTTCCAGTTCTTAAAATTTATCCATTTAGAAACATTTTCGGCTTAGGTCGTTCAACTCATAGTGTGTACAGCAATACCTATTGACAAATAACCTTTATAACATCTAAGCATAGGAGAACATTTACTAAAACAACTGTCAGAATTAATATTTTCCTGCTTGTAGCTGACTCATCATGTGACTTGAACTTTACATTTAGATCCTCTGTGTGTGTGTGTGTGTGTGTGCAGTATGTCCCTTGGTATTTGCTTTGGTTTTTTAAATATGTTGTTAAGTGAAAAAATGTTCTGCTGTACAAACCAAAGATGCTGAACACAGTAAGCTACTGTCAGTCTTAAAATACATACTAACTTTTCAACTGCTACATTGCATAAATAGGTATTTAGAGTCTGTTTAAAAGCAGATTATTTATATAACAGTTCATAATAAATCCTGTAGCAATAGTACCATTTTCATGCAAATTTGTACTGAATGTTTTTAAAAATATACTCCTTTTGTCTAATATACTTACACAAAGGTAAAACAGTTCCGAAAACAAAGAGCTCTTGAGCTGTGCAGCTTTCAATATACATCAACTTCCATTCGGTGAATATATTGGGCCAGAATCAGCTGTGTTATAAATCCAGGGCAGTCAGAGTATTCTGTAATTAATATTTCCTGCCCCTGCAGAACACTGGGCAGATGGTCACGTTTTAAAGAGATTTCAGTACAGTGGCCAGAAGTGATTCCCCACTAATGATGGCATATGATTAAGGTGTCTTAGGTCACGATCCACTTTCAAAAAATGGTACAAAATGACAACTTTTATGGACTTTTACTAGAAATTTGGGATAAATCACCTCTTAAAATGAAGTCCTTTCTTAAATCAGTGGTCTCCAGTGCTTATTTTATATTAATAACATTTGATCTTGGAACGCCACCTCATGTGTCAGGGCTCAGCCCCAGGCAAAGATTTTTCATTAAATGGGAAAATAAATGCTTAGAGGACAAACTCTGGAACCTAAAAGAAATTCAAGCCATGAGTTGTGCAAACAAACTGAAGTTGTAATCTAGCCTTCAGAGAAACCCAGGGTCTCCCTTGCTCACTTTTGTAAGCTACAGGTTCAAGTAGGGAAGAAAAATTTTGCTGTGTAGGCATTAGCCTGCTATAACTTAAGTCTATTGAACAGAAATATCCATTTCTAAACTGGCATTAAGTTAGAGAAAACTGAAAAGTGAGCTAAATTTTATATTTTCAAATGCTTTCAATGTCTATACAGTATTTCCAGAAGTATGATCCTCACTGGATCATCCATGGGACAGTCCTGTGCAGAGCTAGGAGCCAGACTTCCATGATCCTTGTCGGCCCCTTCCAATTCAGGATACTTTATGATTCTATGATAAGAAAGTGTTTTGTAAAAATTTGGAAACTGAATTTCTCTACTTAACTGTGACAGTTTATTTCTGATGCAATACAGAGCAGAACTCCAGTGGTCTTCACTGAACCAGGCAACATTCAGAAAATGCACAGGGGAGGCCACAGCAGCCTTGTGTGACAACTGGTGCCAAATGCAAAACTTCTGGGGACTGGAGAACAGTTCACTCTCTTTGCTGATTCAGTACTGGCTTTTCCTTCGACACTGACAGCAATTATTGGGAATTAGTGTCAAGTGGCCTAGGGCCTAGGGCTGTGAGACAGACAGGTATCCCATAAGTGTGGTAAGAAAAGGCCTTCAGGTGAAAGGAGCCTCAGATTTGGAGCTAACAAGTGCTGACCTGCTGAAGGAAGAAGGATCGATGATCAAGTACTAACCCCTGTCGTGTTCAGCCCTCTTGAATATACAACCATTCAATATTAATTTTCAATTTTTTTACAAGCTGACATTTCAACCCCCTGTTCCTATTTCTGGCTGCATAACTTTGCATTCTGTATCACCCGTGTATAAAGAACAGGATTACTGTGTACAAGGATATTTTTTCCTCAAGCAATGCATAAAGGAGTGGGTGTTCACATATGTGTAAGGCATATGTGTGAGCATTCATCCACATTAACATTTTTGGTTTGTCAGTGGCTAGGTCTGTGTGCAAGTAATCACAAGACAGGTTGAGACACAACATGGAAATCTGTCCCATCTGCAAAATTGAATCAATCATGTGCTGTCAACAGAGATTTAGCTCACAAAGAGCTTGAGATTTACAACATGTTATTGACTTAAAGGCCATGCTGCTAAAGAAAATGGTATAAATTAAGCCATTTCTCACCACAGTATGACATCCTTTTTTTAAATACCTAACAGAGGAACAAGAAAACAAAAAACACAGCTGTCTAAAAATGTCAGGTCTGTAATTCAGTGACCACTGCCAAAACCAAGGGGACTGGAAGTCTAAGGTGGGCAACCCACCTTACACACGTCAGGGATACTATCTGGGGATTTTTTACCTGCCAGCTCAGGGTTTTTTTGCATCCAAGCAGTGTATTGCAGTTGACACAATTTCTTCTCTCTGAAGAGCAGAGAGAACAGAAGTCTTCTGAGTTGTGCTTCTGTGTCTGCTCAGGGGATCTGAGGAAGCAGGGAGAACAGATGGGCAAAGAAGCATGTGCAAAAGCATCTCTGAACCCAGCAAGTCACTCAACAGAAGACCTAGAAGGGACCCTTCAGCTGTCACTTTCCCATAGGTATCAGATAACATTTCGGGTGCTGGGTTTTTGCCATGGTTTTCTTTTTTAAATTAAAGCCTAAAATGGGAATAATAATAAAGCATAATAATAAAGCCTAAAATGAGAATAATTAAGCCTAAAATGAGAACATCTGTGAGACTTTTGGCATTGACAGCACTCAGTTAATCCAATAAACCAACAGGCTCTGTCCACTGGACCACAAATTATGACCTTCCAGGAAAGGGCTACGACTCCAGAGCTGCCCAATTCTGCTAACAGAAATCACTACAACGAGCATGGGGAAGGTAAAGTCGAGTTCTGTTCCTACCATGGCACTGTACTTCCTGAGTCTAGGTAGCTCCTCACAAGAAAAAGGATTTACATCCTAGCAGCATTTACCACCCACAGACCCTGACAGATTTAGCAAGAGGTACAGTGATTCAGTACACAGAGGATGGATTAAAAATAGTGACGTTGTGGCTAAATTGCCTCCACTGTGTCTCTAAACATTGATAACCTCAAAGTAGCCACTTATGACACTTCAAAACTACCTGTGTGACAGGAATTGTGTGTCCACACACCAAGGTCATGAAGCATCCCCTGGGCATGAAGGCAGCAAGGCCAGAAAAGAAGACAACCTGGCCAAAAATCCTGATTGTACAGGTAGTACAAAACCACTACTTCCTATTCGATGCAGTACAGCTTTAAAAACGAGTGAGTCAAGAAAGCAAGGGGACAGAGCAGCACAGCACAAGCTCAGTAGCATCACTGTGCCCCAGGTTATAATAAAATGGGTAGAGAAGAGCTCAAATATACAGAGAGACTGTTCTACTTTCACTATCTGCAATCAGTATGTTTGTTCTGGGATAAAGCAAGCATCCATAATCAATACTGAAGGAATGCTGGACTGTGCCTCATGTACTTGAGTAACTGATCAAGAAATAATTCATCCCTGTGCAAAGCTTACCCTTGTAAGTCTGCCAAGGTCAGTGTCACTTTAGGTTATCAGCTGTTGGAAGTGCTGGCTAAGTTAAACTGCCTAGAGCAAGCTTTAAACTTACATACCCAACTTCTTTGACAAAATGTCTGTGTCTTACTTTATCTGAATTTGCAATCCACTGATAATGCAAGGCACATTCTTCCCCTGTACTCCTTATTCTCTGCCCTTACTTCCCTTTTTGGCTCACACAAGTCTTCCATATGCAGCAGAACGAGACTTCACTACAGAGAACATCCCAGCATCACTCAGCTGACATTTGCCATTATATGTCCTTCTTAAGAAATAATTTAAATTAGATTTAAATCCTGTTAAGGTTTGGGGGGTTTTCCCCATTAAAAGGTTTCTGCACGTGCAGTTTCCCACTGTGATTTAAAAAACAAATTTTTTCTTCAATTTAACATAAAACCAGTAATCTCCTTATCAAGTATGCTGCATCACAATTGTGAGCTACAGACTGGGACCTAAACCCCACATAACCTGAATGTTTTAGCTTTGGTCCTACTCTTACCAAGTGTCCCAAAGGCAGTAGCACCTCTCTGGACTGCCCTGTACCTTCACAGATCAGGGCCTTTGTTTCACTGAAAGTTTATGGACTTTAGGTTTATTTAAGCTAATTCTAAAGCAGTTCTAAAACTCCAAAGTCACTCCACTGCTTTTTTAAGGTGTAAACACCTTATTTCCTTCAAATCTGACAGTTCTACCACCCACCTCTACTTAGAAAATCAATGTTAGAAACTGAAACTGCTTGGGTGCAACAGAGGATTTTAATGACCAAGCATTCCCCAGGTAACCCTGGCAGGAGCAGAGAGGTCGTGCAGCCTGGCAGGCTTTGTAGCACTCTACAGAATTAGGAACAAAAACTTTCAGGAATCAGTGTTCTTTTCTAAACTGAATCTGGATCAGTTATTCCACAGGAAAACGTGATTCTTCCTTTATAGAACCAGTACTACTAAATGTCTCACCTCTGAAAATTATTCTTTAAACATAAAGTAATTAGCACTCTGAAAGAAAATTGACAAAATATTTATGCTTCGAAAAGCACAGACCCAATGTACAATCTTCTGTGTTGCTGTTTCAGTGAAATCAATCACATTTTCTACTTTGGCTGTTTCCAGCAACAGTTCAAGTTGCAAAGTCTCTGTCCTGTGCAAGGATCTGTACTGTACCAGAAGAGCAGCGAGCCATTCTCTCAAGGAGCAAGCCTATTATGAATAGAAACCAAACAGATGCATGGCATCTTGCAGAAATCTGGTTAAAAACAGAAGCATGAACATTAAACCTCTCCGTGATATCAGATGGTTCAACAAAAGACACAGTTGGTACAGAAAGATGAACCTTTGCTCCACTGTCTCCCCTTCAGAGCTAAAAATAATAGTGAGTCATGCCAGTAGCAGTGTTGCTATTTAGCTTCATAAATTCAGGTCATTTGGCTTGGATGTACAGAATCATTCCCTTCCTACCCTGGATCACATGAAATGATAGCAAGGCACACTCAGAACTGGGCACTGACCAGCCCTTGGTTTCAAAACTCACTGAGAAAGCCCAGGCACAAACAAAATGAATACAGTCAAGTTCAACAAGAGAGTCAAGACTGAAATTACCATCACAACTAGGAAGAAAAGGAAAGCTTTAAATAAACCTCTGAATAACACATCCCTTGATTACTTTTTTCTCCATCTAGCACATTCCTGTCTTTTTTTTCTGTCTATTTTTTTGTATTTCAGATCAAGGCAAATAGTTAAAAAAATGCGTGTGTGAAGACATTTGTTAAAAGCTAGCTGATCTAGACAGAGAGACCACATGATCTGGAGCAGGCTGAATGGGAGCCAAATTGCAAAAACAGACATGCCAAACATCTTTTAATTGCCTTGTAGCTTCCCAGAGAATCTCCCAGAAAAGGCACTAGTCCACCTGTTCATTTTATTTTCAGGTAAGTACTTTTGAAAATAGGTTGGAGGAAGAGGTAAGTATGGACAGACAAGGATGTAGGGGAGAAAGAATGAGTGGCCTACAGATCCTGAGAGGCTGCACATCCAACTAGAAGGACCAGCATCATCTTGTGCTCTAGAAAAAGATTTTCCTCATCCCTGCATGTAAATTGAGGTGGGGTATTGTTTTAGAACTGTTTCATGAGGCCAAATCTCCTCATCTCATACAAACTCCTCTCACCCCTACTTCCTTCATTCCCAAGGTCAAGTGTAGGAGGTAATTGCAGAGGATCCAGATTTGCTCTTGCAGGAAATTTGGCAGTGCTGCTGGTGACCAGAGTCCCCATGGTCTGAATGGCTGTCTTGGAGCAAGAAAGGAAATTCACAGGAGAAATGGAAAACTGATGAATAGGAAAATCCCTACATCATCCAATTTCCAAAGACGTTCAGATCAGGGAAGAATCAGCAAATGTATTTCCCAGCTGACAAACAGCAGTATCATGTTAACATTCACAGTAAGCTGCCAGTCCCATTGGCTCCTGAAACCCTGCTGCAGCTCCCTGCACTGCCTTGGTTTTGTACTTTGGAGGAGATTTTATGATAACAGAATCACTTAACTGCTAGGACAGAAAATATAGCATGTGGAAAATATTTTTTCTAATTATATATATATCTAGGCACTACCAAAGGACTTTGCTGTCCCCAATTAAACAACCCAAGAATTAAACTGAGATTGAATTCGGCAAAAAGGGATCATAAACAGCAAATGCTAAGAAGACTACAGAGTTGCAACTGGGAGCTGTTACATTGTTTCCTTGGGAAAAAGTAATTACCCGATCAGATTTATAAAATATATTAAAAAATCAGATCAGATTTATAACCTTTTTCCCTGAAAGTCTACATTTTAAAATCACAGCTTTAAACAGGCCAGGATTGCAAATGTCATGAATCATTTACCTGTGATACTAATGGACTGCAGCAAAATCTCTAGTTGACATAATGCTGGGCTACTTTAAATGAGTGCCCCCTTACGCTTATTAATAATCTAATAATGTTAGCACTCTAAAATAAAGCTTTAAATACTATTTTTTTTAAGTCTTGTAGCCTTGGCCTGGCCGACATACTGACTTCCTGAGCTGTGCAGATCTACCTCCTCTAAGAACAAGGTTTCTCAGTTGGAATGACCAAGAAAACTACCACACACAGAACCCAGAGTTAAAAAATACACCTATTAGTACCATCCAGGAAACACATCTCCTAGTACATCAAGGCTACTGCAGAAAGGCATCTTTCATCTTGGTTTTGACAAAATTCCTCTCCCCACAGTGAACGCAATTCATCTGATGGATTTCTCTTTCAAATGAGGAATGAAGTCCTTCTCTGTAATGTTACTGAACATGAAATAAAAATGAAATAGAATCTAAATATACCCAACACTATTCTGCTCTCCATCCCTCACATGAATCCAGTATCACTCTAGTGCCTAAACACAAGCATTAGAGGCAGCAATCATCCATTCTTCAGTGTAAAAAAGCAACTTAGTAAATGTTAAGAACAAGCATAAGAACCTTGCAATGACTGTCAATGAGAGTAGTGTATTTTTTGCCGTTTCATTGCTGGGTTTTGGGGCTTTTTTAGTTTCTTGCTCTTATTCAGCATATATGCATGCATCCATTTATCTTCCTTCCTACCTATCCATCTATCCACAGATAAGGGGCACGCTAAGTGCATTAGTGCACGGCTGCGTGTAAAGACAGCTACCCCTCCTTCATCCTCCTTTATAACCAGATGCCTCTGCTAGCCCCTTCCTGCAGTTTCTCCCACTGGCATCTCTTACACGACTGTGCAGTGGTGGTCCCATCATGACCTGATTTCCAGGAGATCAGAGGTATACTGGAGTTGGGCTTCATCATGCAATCATTCATGTATTTTCACCAGGATTTTCCCTTTGGACTAAACTATCCCAGCCTCTACAGACCAGCCTAGTCTTGACAAAATCAGTCCTAGATGCACCTTTCTTGTGCTGGTCTCTAAGACAGACACACTGGATAAGGGCAGCAGTGACAGCTGACACACAGACTACCAGCAGGAATGACTGCTAGACTTGAAAGGTGGATCCTTCCATCTGGGCAAACATTTCTGAGTGCCATTCTTCAAAAAGAGAAGAGGGCAAAGCCTGAACCAACAGTCCTGCTTTTCGGGACATGAATTCCATCGCGCAGAGAGATGGAGAGTTTTAAAATATGGGTACTGTGCTGTTACAACCATGTCAGACCCTCCAGCTCACCCATGTCACTCCAGATGGCATTAACCTGGAATTATGTCTAATGAAAAGTGAGGCTGTACCCTTCATACTTCTTCCCTGGCCCCACACAAGAACCTCAGGCCTTGGAGAAGGGAACAGAGAAGGAGTGCAGAGAAGAGAGCATGTGATTGGATGAGTCAGAGATGGGAAGAACTGCCCAGGATGATTATCTCCGAACCCAAGGAAGGATACAGCGGGATTGTGGTTGCAGCAGCGTGGTGGTCCCCAAGAATGGCTGTGACTGTACTTTTTGGGGGTCATGGGCCCCCTTCAGAGGAGAGAAGAATGTTCTGCACTTCACAAGATCAAGACAAATGTCTGTGTATTCTCATTTTTACCATTGCTCATGATAACACCATTTTATCTTAATTCCTTCAAGATTACTGCAAAGCTGGTAATTGCAATCAAGCTATTTTATAAGTCCAATTTATAGGAGACCAAATTATTTATTATTTATTTTCAGTTCTAAGTGGATCATTTGTGTTTTCTCTGAGTGATATGATGTGTACAAAATATCTCTAAAAATGTCAACTAAGTGGAGAGATACAGAAAAATGACTCTGTCTCGTAAGTACCCATAGCTTTCAGAATACAAATCATTCTTACACAAACACAGGAATAGCATGGTCGGCTTCCACAGAGTATTAGAAATACATAAAAAGACACACTGTATGCCATGAAGGTCTTACAGCTAAAAGGTTTACTCAAGCGAGTAGTCCTGTTGACTTCAGTCCCCACACCATCACAGACCACCTCTTGCTAATTCAACTCTTAGTGCTGCTCTAAATCCAACTTCTGTTTTAGCCAAACCAAGCAACTCCTCCCCACAGTCTCTAATATCCCCCACCTCTCCCCGTGACACTCCAGATTCCTGAATGACACAATCTTTCTGGACACTCACAATTAGCAACTATTTTACTGGAAATGGGAACTCAGGCACTGGGGTTGACAACTGTTAAGCAGTTGCTTATAAAAGTTCCAGTTAAAATGGTTTATTTGCAAACACACATGGAAGTCTTAAGCTATCGACTGGCTTTTGTGCGGATCTAATCTATTACCACGGGGCTATTCAGTATATACAACTTCACTCAGCCTGCAGAAGTAAAACACAAATTCACTGGGGTGCAATTTACTGTGGCAATAACCATACTGTTTACATCATGATCAAGTACAAAGAGTTGGTCTAATATCCCCAAGGAGAACAGACTGTGTAAATAAGCATCTTTTATGGGAGGGCTCTGAGATTTATTCCTGATGCTTTCCAGTCGTGACTTTGGAAAAGTCCTTGCAAGCCCTTCCAAGCCAGCAAGGTCAAGCTGACCTTTTTGATAGCTGCTGGTAAGATATCTGACCTCGTGTTAAATACAAACTTAGCTGTGACCTTCACCAAACCAGAAAAACGCAAGTTCCACCATCGAGAATCACAACAGCCCCATCTGTGCTGGCAGCAACACTGGGCAGTTACAGCTGAACCTCCGCTCTCACACCGTTAATTAACCCCTGATGTTTCAAAAACACCTTGCTGGATTGGGGCAGTCTGGATTCTTCCAGCCTGACCCAGGAAAGTGCTGGCAGCAGTCAGGATGGCCAAAGGCACAGCACTGGTGGATTTGCACTGACAGGCAGCACTGTGGAGGAAGTAACACTTGGGAATCCCACACTAGAGCTGTAAATCCTCAGAGTCCTATGTTACAGCAAAGATGACTCAAATTAGACTTGAGAAAAACCTTTCTAAGAGAATGAAGCACTGGGACAGATTGTAGAGTTTCCAATACAAAGTCTCAAATGGTAACATGCCTGAGGTATGTGTGTGGGTCCTGTGTTCTGGGCAGGAGGATGAACTACAGGTGCTTCTGAGGTCTTTTTCAGTCCTATTTCTGTGACTCTGCTCTCAAGTGTGTTGTCCCATCTCCTGAAAGACGGAAATGAAATTTCTGTTCCATAGTTTTTTTACTGTACACGCTCACTGGTGCTAATGACAGAAGTGAGAACAGGACCCCATGTTTACAGGCTTCTTTTTCCGAGCATCTTCTCCTCCCTCCCAGCACATATGGCAGCTTTTCTCTTGAGTCTGTATGGTGTTCTCCAGTCTCTTGACAGATAAACAGCTATGAGTTCGGCTGCCTTTCTGCAGTACTAAAAAAGATCTGAAGGCTTTGCATTTTCAAAGACAACCTCTTCTTTTTAGACTGTGTTCTCCCGGTCTCCAGAATGGGAGTCCAGTGATATAATGATTCCTCTGATTCATGTGCATGCCACATCCCATTTTTTCTTCAGCAGTGTACAAGGGAGTTTATTTTTAGGATATTATCTCATGATACCCTTGATAACCCAACTTCTACATAATCTAACCCTTAGTAACATAACCTATTTACTTCCTCAGGCTATTGTAAGCTCTGTTTCCTCTTTTCAGTTTCCTGACCTTTTTTTTTTTCTTTCAGATTTTGTAAATTTTTACTAGTTGCAGAATTTTGCTTTACACAGAAACTCTGCTGCACCCCTAGCCCTGCTTCATCGTGTGCAGTAAGCATCAAGGGAACAGGTACTACACCTGTTTCATCCCTCTACGCCCTCTGCATTACATCTTACGTTTTCATGAGCAAACATCTGTAAGCTGAACTCATTACACATCCACTGATTTCTAGAGTGGGATGGGCAGTACATGGCAATGGCACTCATGCCACAGTCTGCACGGAGCTGCCAGGTCATGCAATGACCTTCTCCTCTCTAACTGTTCAAGTATGTTAGAAATCGTTTAAAATCACGTGCAATACTTCTCTAATGTTGCCCTTTCATGTAAATGATGATAATGAACCGCATGACGGAGCAAGGAAGAAATACCATTCCTTTTAATATGGGCTTTGAACCAAGAGAAACACACAAAATACCATTTTTCAGGGCTCTACCCTAACTTATAAAATTTTTTTTGTTGTTATTCAGAAGATGGTTTTGGTGTCTGGAAAAATGCCATGTGCTATCTCAGACATAAAGGAGTCAGGCAAATAAACCACACTGGAAAAACTCTCTCTGTGATTTGCTTAAGTAGCAATTTAAGTGAATAAGAAATCAGCTGCTCATCTCAATTAGAAGACAGTCACAGCCAAAAAATCCTATTATAAAGGCCATATCATAAAAATGTGGATTAGGAATTTCCCTAAATTCTATTTACAGAAGAAAGTGCCGGATGAAGATCCAAAGGATTTCATCCCTGTCTATGGCAACATCTGTTTCTTACATGAAATGTGTCTTCAAGACATTTCATCTTTCTATAGTCATTTCTCCATCTACAAAAACTTATGTTCCTTTAAAAAGTGCTTTAAGCTCTATGGATGAGAAAAGCTATGTGAAAAGAAGGTCACATTTTTATCACGATTGTCACTAGTAAGCTACCACAAGCAAGAATATTTGTCAAATTATGAGTTTAATGAGGTAAGTTTATCAAAACGTAAGGAGGAATGCTGGCAGAAAAGCCCCATATACTCCTTTCTAAAGTTTTGTCATACTGACAAACACAATTATACAGAAATGTTCCTGATAAATTCTGGAACCTCCCCAGATAACAAAAGCTTGGTACAATCCCTTAACAACAAGAAGAGAGACCCAGGATGGATACTGCTCAATTTAAAAGGTTAAAGGGTCACAAACATGGAAACATATCCAACACATTTGCCCCACAGGATCTCAGTGAGCACAGATGGCACCACCAACCACTTCCGCTGTTTACAGTACACGGAGAAAGAAACATCCCAACTCGGATAAATCCCATCAGCAGCACAGCTGTTCAGGAAAAGCCATTGGGAGCCCCCTCTGAAAAGCAGGCAGCCAAATTCAGTGTCGACAGCAGCAATGTGGTAAGACAGTCAGATAGAAGGAAAGTGTGGACACCAAAAACTCCTGTTATAAACCACATCACGCTGAGATCTAGTAGATTTAATTGGTTTCATAATGCTCTGCTTGTGCCACCTCGAAGAAAGTAGCTGAGAAGATGTAAAACCAAGTGAGGAGATGCCAGTTTCACAGTTAAATTGCTGAATTTGGTAAGACACTTGTACCTTCAGTCCCCTTAATATGTTAGCAAAGCAAATTTTTCCACTTACTGAATCAAATTGTACACACTACACCGCTTTATCCCTCGAGCTCATTTTCTGACTAAGCAATGTTCACCAGTAAGCGTAGCCAGTCTTCACTCACATTTGCACCAGCACACAGCAAATATTAATTCAGGCCACACCTTGTTGTCCTTTTCATGCCTAAAACCTCATGAAAATGCACAGCACGAGTGCAAGGTTTTCTACTTCTAATAATGTGTATTTTGTTACAAAAATAAATGAATTGCAATCAGAGTTAGACAATATTTGGGAAAAAAATGGAGTACATGATCAATTCTGTAGAAAAAATCTGTAAGAACCTGTAAAAGCCAAAAAACGTAACATCTTCCTAATTCTGGGAAGAATATTTAATTATTAAACCACACAACAACATAAAAAATGAACGTTAAGAAAGCTTCTACTTTGGTAAAGTTCAGTTTATACTTTGTTAAAATTCCTGTTTCTCATTCCTGTAACATTTTCTTTGGGAGGTTCTCAAACTACCTCATAACACATCCACAAAATACATCGCTTATCTACTTTACAGTATCTACTTTACAGATGAGAAAATCAATCAAAGTGTAATTAATTAATTCTTCTAAAGTTGTAATCATCCCTAACACAGAGATCAAAGATACTCTATTGCAATCCTGGCAGTAAGGGAGCAAGGCAGGGAAGCAAAGTTAACCTCAGTCTCCAAATGGCACAGTACATCAGTGATAAAGCTCCTTCTTGCAGGGTGCTAAGAAATTGATTTAAGATTAATCTATCAGATATGCCCACCTCTCTCAAGGCTGTAGGCAGAGGGATGTGCCACTAAGACAAATGATGAACCGCCATCCTACGACGTCGCTGGCCTTGCCACTTGCAATCAGAACAGCTACGAAATGGCACTGCACTGCAAAGAACAGAGGTTGCATGAGGCACATCTGGGACTGAGATCCCGTCACGGTGGGAAAAATCTCTTCCTTCCAAAACACTGAGCTTCTCCAACAGGCTGGAGGTTAAAAACAATCCTGCAAAATAACTGATGAGTTCATCAAATGTACAGGGAACTCGAGGCTGAAATGTCTATTTTGCTTGACAAGCGAAGCAGACGCACTGAGAGGGAGTGAGTAAAATATATTAACTACAGACTTAGCAACAGGATATCGGAAAACATTCTGAGTTTTCAGGAAATCTTCTTTATAATTCCAGAAGCACACGTAAGGCTGTTATGGCGAAGCTTTGGCTGGCTTCTCTTGCCAGAAACAACTGCAGGTTACCAGAAAGAAAGCCTTATCATGGGCCTGTATCATCAGCACACACAAAAACCTGTATGACCCCAGGAAAACAAGTCCACCATCCACAGAAACCTGAGGGATGTGTTTTTGATGGCCGCTACATTCAAAGTCAGTGGTTAGATACTATAACCAAGGCATAACCAAAATGTCAATCAAATGCAACACAATCACAGAGCAATAAAAATTCAGCTTTGGTCGAGACAAAGAGGCCCGCCACTACTCTTCACAGAATCACTAACATTCAATATTTGAAGGCTTCACAACATGCCAGATTTCTTTACCATCACACATGATGTACTTCCCAGCTTAAAAGTGCCACAGATGTGCAGGGATGTTGCCCGCAGAACATGCAACCAGGGAAACACAACAGATTGAGTACAATGTCAAAAAAAGCAGTAACATGGAATAGGAACATCCAGCCAGGTAACAGCCCTGCAGGTACCCAGGATGTCCGAACAGAGCAGAGCCTCTAAGGCACAGGCAGATAATCCTCAGCTCAGTTCAGTGCCAGTGAGGCACGTTCCACAGGGATGTGGTTTCACGAGAGCAAGCTCGTGGTCTGAATGACCCGCAATCCAGAAAATATGATATAGACTTAGGAAAAGTTCAGAGAAACTGGAGGTCCCCCGTCTTCAGAGGAACTGGAGTGTGCATTTCTGTGCAGAAGATCAAAGACATGAAACAGAACATGAAGGACAGTCAGAAAACTGACCCTGCTGGAAGCCAGGAGGCAAGACAAGGTGACAGCCCATGGCCCTCTCCAAGCCTATGGTGATGTGTGTTGCAGCCTTGAGAACCCCCACTGGGCCCTGCAGAAGACACTGCAGAAGAACAGAGTTCACCCAACTGACCTACGACAACAAAGCAGACACACACCCAAGACATGTCTGTGTACAGTGACAAAGTTCTAAGACCATAAAACAAACCTCGAAACCAGAAGCTTAATGAAGTTTTTTTCTCCCTCTCCTTTTAGGTTTCTTTGTTCTCCACTATTTTAATATAATATCAGGAATTTGAAATATATTTTAAAATATATTGTTACACCTATTATCTCCATACCAAAGGCTTCACAGTGAACTCAGGCCGATGCCTTAAAACTCCAAAGTAATTTGTCATCAGGGCCATCCATCCACCATGCATTTCATTTCTCCTCATACTAACCGTCCCATCCTGCTCCTACTTTCTTTTTTTTTTTTGTCCCCCCCACAAGAAGGACACTGAGGCACTGAAGCATGTCCAGAGAAGGGCAACAGAGCTGGTGAAAGAGGCTGGAGCACGAGTCTGATGAGCAGCAGCTGAGGGAGCTGGGGGTGTTCAGCCAGGAGGAAAGGAAGCTCAGGGGAGACTTTACCACTCTCTACAACTACCTGAAAGGAGGCTGCAGCCAGGTGGGGGTCGGTCTCTTCTCCCTGATAACAAGTAATAAGATAAGAGAAAATGGCCTCAAGTTGCACCAGAAGAGGCTAACATTGGATATTAGGAGAAATTTCTTCACCAAAAGGGTTGTCAAGCACTGGAACAAGGCTGCCCAGGGAGGTGGTTGAGTCAGCCATCCCTGGGGTATTTAAAAGATGTGTAGATGTGGCACTTGGGGCCATGGCTTAGTGGTGAGTTTGGTAGTGCGGGGTCAACACTTGGACTCCATGATCACAAAGGTCTTTTCTAACCTAAACGATTCTATGACTCTGTAAACAAAAATGATTAGATGAAACCTACAAGCTGAAGTATGAGAGATACACTTTATCCTCAGTATCAGCAGAGTTAAATACATAAGGGAGGAATGAAGTATATTGATAGCTGAAAGGTTTGCTCATTTGAGTTCACTTCTACAGTAAATTTTTTCACTAGATCCACTTTTGAGAAAGTCAAAGTGTAATAAACGAAGTTATTCTCTGTAGGGTTACTGACGAGAAAAAAAAGAGTTATAAGTAGTATTGATTTGGGGTGAAATGGTAGAACGTGACAATCAATAGAGCTTAGTCAGATATAAAATAGAAGGAGTCACACAAGTCATGAGAGGATTATTACAGGAGACAAATCCTGGTATCAGCTAAGGAAGGGAGGAAGCTGTAAATGGGATCCAAAATATAAGCTGTGGACTGCTTTATAGAAAAAATAACCCTAAACTATTCATTTTAATGTTTTAATATGTGAGATAGTTTATATTTCAGCATATTGTCAGTGCTGTTTTTCTAAAGCTTTTGAAACAAATTCTTTCCACCTCCATAGTATTTTCATTAAATGTCATCAAAGCTCCTTTCAAATCTCTGAGAGAAGTATGATTATCCTTATTTAACAGATAATGGGAAGATAGAACAAGATTGGGGCTACATTTTCCAAACCAGTCGGTAATGCCGCGTGCCTTTTGTCTAAATACGCAAATCCATAAAATGAGAGCCCTACAGAAACGAAATTTTCAAAGGTCCCAGGAAAATCACAACTTTGGTCGATATCAATAGCTGCTTACAAGTTCCCAAACTCTGGGTCACAGGCTGGGGACCCAAAAGCTGAACC
This sequence comes from Atrichornis clamosus, assembly GCA_013400975.1. Taxonomy (NCBI): domain Eukaryota; kingdom Metazoa; phylum Chordata; class Aves; order Passeriformes; family Menuridae; genus Atrichornis; species Atrichornis clamosus. The sequence goes on from WBMZ01009034.1 coordinate 218,218, forward strand.
TTAGCAACAAACACAGCAAGCTGTGTAAGCACAGTGAGCTCGCTCACAGATACAAGAGAGCCTAAAATAGGAGGGATGCTAATTCACAGTCCTCTGTTCTAATTACAAAGCTCATTATTTTTACCACTTGAGTGACTCAGGGTGAAAAAAACCCAACAACCGTATATTCCACCACACGAAAGAACTGTACATTTGCTGGTATTTAATACAGTGCCTACCTTCTGAGAACAACCACACTGGAAAATAACAGCAGTAATCAGAACAGCAATGAATGTATTTCACTGGCGATTTTACCCATGCACAATCCTTCAGTGCATTACCTTTTCCTAGACTCTCAACCAAAAAAAAAAAAATTATTGTAAAATCCTAAAATGCCTTACAAATGAAATTTGATACAGAATTAGTTACACTTCCAAGGTGAAAGGCAGCAGTGTTAATAATGATCAACATCGCACCAGAATTTATTGCAGGCTGTGATGGTAACTATTCCATTCAAGGGAGATATAAACCATATTTTGAAGAACCTCTTGCACTAATCAGCTAAATAAATGCTGACAATCAAACTGCAGGATATACAGAGCCTCGGGGAGGAGGGGGCCTTAGAACAGTTTCATTTTTATGAATGGAGCCATAAGAAGGAGGTTAGAGAAGGACAGGAGCACACACAACTCCAGTCGTGAGAAAGGCACAGGACAGGCTGAATAGCATCACCACACTGAATCAGGAGCTGGCCAGGAAATCAAGGGTTACACAGTTGCAACGAAATAAAGTAAAATAAAGGAAAAAAAAGCCATTGATTTCTAAAGAGGAGTGTGTAGTGACTACAACAGTTTAAAAGCTTGTTTAGCTGGAATCACATTTGCAGTCACGGGATTTCTATTGGAAAATGGCATTATCGTCTCCAGAGAGAAAACTAGGACTAAATCACATCAGGAGGAGGATGGACAAGATGACCTTTTGAAGTCCTCTTCAGCCGTATGTCTGTAAGTACACGCTCAGTGACAGAAAACACATCTGGACTGGAGCTGCTGCGGCTTAGGCACTCAAGTTAGGAAATTTTGGCATAAGTCTTTGGCATGAGAAGAAGCCCAAGCAATTTTTATATTGGGCTCTGTCTGCCATTAGTGATGCGATTCAATCATAAAATGGCTTATTCCCCCAACACGAATATATAATACCATGTTGGAGTAGAAATATGAAGCTGCTCTCATTATCACAGCTAAGTTCATTTTACAGCATAGCAGTTTACTTTAAGACTTTTCCAGTAATCCAAGTCTAATTATGGAATCAATTTAAAACAATTTTGTAATTAAAAGTACCTGCTGAAAATATCTCACAGGCTCAATAATTTAAATGATAGTGTAAAAAGGTAATTAAAATTAAAAAGGCGAAATGAGGCTGGGTCGCTCCTTCACTAGGAGTGCTGAAGGACGTTGCATTTGCAGACCCGAATCGCCAGCTTCCTCCCCAAATTTCTGCTTTCCCCAGCTGCATGAGGATTTCGCACGAAGAGTCATCCAAGAGATGTCTGAGCGAAGCGCGGCGGGGCAAGGCTTTTTTTTTTTTTTTTTAATTCAAAAAATTACGCTGTTTCAAAATGAAGCTGTACTTACAGAGAGCCAGTTCTCCCTAGCCGGGGCCGGGGTGAGGCTCCCTCCTCCCGGGGGTCCCCACGCAGGGTGCCGAAGGCTGCGCGCCTCCGCGGCGGGCAGGGGAGCGGGTGGGGGGCGCAGGGGGGGAACTTTCCCCGCTCCCCCCGGGTCGGGGCTGCGGGGGCGGCAGGGGAGCGGGGCGGGCGCCGGGGC